>PVIY010028043.1:0-33553 GCA_004026745.1 Myrmecophaga tridactyla | reverse complement strand
CAGAAAGTACTTCTCTTTACAGTCAAAAAAGATTAAGATTTGGGAATAGGTAAATACTCTGCTCCCTAGAAGCAAAGCAGCTCACAAGTACTATATGTCTGGATGAGGGCAGAAAAAAGAGAAAGATGTGGAGGAAATGAAAAAACTAAATGTAAATACTCTGCAACGAAAAAGAGATGAAAATTTCTTCTCCAAAAGATAACCATCTTCCCCTCTTCCTTGGAACCTCCCTCTGGATATCTCCATCAATGACTTTAAATTTACTTTTTGGCTCAAAATTCATTTAGTCCATCTTCAATATGAAAACGAAGAGTTTCAGACACTAAGACTAGCAAGAAAAACATATTCTGGATATCTTTTTTTCTTTTTCAAGAGGTCAGTTACCTCTGGTTGAAACACTAAGGAAATACCAGAATATGGCTCAGTCACTAGGTCAGCCTCTACAGAGACCACAGTTTGAAGAAAACAATGAAGTCAGAGTCCCATTAGTGTTTAAAAATAGTCCTAGAAAACGTCTCAGGTACGTCCCAGGTAAAACACATGTGAGGAGGGCTTCCTGTGCTTTAAACTCCCAATAGTAAGGTACAAGGGTAGCTCAGTGGTAGAATTCTCACTTGCCATACGGGAGACCTGGATTCGATTCCCAGCCCCTGCACTTCCCAAAACACAAAACAAACAAAAATTCAACAAATAGTTTTGCAATAACAGGATACTCACATGGACAAAGAATGAAATGTGACCCCCGCCATACAACATACAAAAACAAACAAACAAACAAACAAAAACCTCCCAATAGTGAAACTCCTCTCAAGACCAGGCCGGCTCTAGTCTGTGGTCATGGACACTGGAAACTAGGAATTAGCAGGCAGTAGCTAGTACAACATTCCCTGATGAGACTCTCTGCAAGCATACCATGCTGTGGCGTATTTATCAACTTGTATATAAGACAGAGTATAGAATGATGGGATTTGGGAGTTGGAAAAGATCTTAGTCTAGCAAACTCAGCCTCAGAAAAGGTAACTGTGTGTTCCTAGCCACATACATAACAGAGACCATTAGGTACTCCAGGTGATGGCAGAATATGTATAACAGTGAACTAAAAAAAAAAGTTATCTAGGGCTTTAACTGAGATTCTACAAAAGTTTCATGTACTAAGTTTACTTCCCTGAAAACTATAACCTCCAGATGGTTCCTAGATGAGATAAGTCCTGAAACCCAGAGGGACCAGCCCCTCTAAGAATAGCAACTAATTCCATCTCCCTATCCTATATTGTTGACACCCCTTTTCAATGTGAAAAAGTTAGAATGGGCATAACCCAAAGATCCGTATAGACTGGGAGTAGGGTCAAAGCAAAAGGAGTTATAACAGGAGAACACAGGATGTAATAAACAAGTATGACTGCTGAATCACTGTACTATTTCTTTTAGCTTCCAGTATTTTGGAGCAGCTGGAAGGAAAAACCTGAAAATGTAAAACGGTAACCCATACCAAACTTTGAAATCTGTTCTGTAATTACTTGTTAAAATGTACTTTAAAATTCATTGCTTTTTTTTGTATATGTGTTATATTTCACAATAAAAAACACTTTAGGGCGGCTGCCGTGGCTCAGCAGGCAGAGCTCCGACCTGCCGTTCTGGAGGTCTGGAGTTCGATCCTTGGTGCCTCCTGCCCATATGCAAATTTAAAAAAAAAAAAAAAAATTTAAAAAAAGTTAATTTCAGAATCTATAACCCAACGACAAGGAAAAACAACAGGTTTATCAAAGTTTAGGCCATAATTATAGGAAAAAAAAACCTTTGAAATCAAAAACATTTTTAAAAAATTTATAAGATTCCAAGGTGGGCCACGGTGGCTGAGCAGGCAGAGCCTGCCATGCTGGAGACCCAGGTTCGATTCCCGATGCCTGACCATACAAAAAAAAAAATTATAAGATTCTAATATTTTTAACAAAATAAGGTATATCAGTCAAAATCTGAATAAATCTTGTCTTATTCCCCAAATAAACTAAATAAAATTAAAAAGAACCAGAGTGAGGCCTCTACCCCTCTCTCATCTTTTTTTTTCCCCAGAAAGACTCACCAAAAAAGCTATTTTTGATTGGAAAAAAGAAGTTAGGAGAAGAACTGAATTTGCTGCTCATAGGATATCCCCCTATACAGTCAGGCTACATTCTCCTCCTTTTCAAAAATATCCAACTGATCCAGATTCCTTTATAATAATCACTAGTAAAAGCCCTGGCAGCCCCATTGTTGTTAAATGCCAACATGCCTGGACTTGTGCTCAGATGGACTGAAGGGTAAGACCACCCAACCAAGGCTTGCCCTGGGATGCGCAGGCAGCTGCATTATTCAAGGGGAGATGCAGGCATGGACAGTAGAAGAAAGTATAGGGTGTAGAATTCGGCAGGGAACTGGGATTTTCCTGATCTGGGGCCTGACTGTTGGACAGGGTCAAGTAAGGAAACCTGAAATAAATCTCATTTGCTTGTGAAAAAGGTAGGCATTTTATCAGTTTAATGGGAAAAGGACAAGCAAATTCTTTGTAGATGCTGTAATATCCACACCCAGGTGTGTAGTTATTAAACTAAAGACTTTGATATTTCTGTCCAACTCATTTCTGTTGCGTACTCTAGATGAAAACAAAGGAGTTTACATATAGCAACATTAGGGATGAGGTCATTTATCACTGGCTTTGAGTTGTACATGAGATAAGAAGCTAACATGACTGTTACCTGGCAACAAGTGAAGAATAACTTCCTTTTCTGTTATTTCCTTTTCGTTTATGTGAATTTCCTAGAAGAGAAGAACAAAGGGTAATATTTTTCTTTGTTTAAGGGCTCACAATGAATAACATAAAGCCATACTTTCAGAATACACAGTAAAATATTATACACCACATAAGCATTTTTTGTTTATTTGCCAATGATAGTTTTTTTTTTTTAAGTGTTTTCAATTGAAGGAAGACAGAAAATCACAAGTTAGGGGATATTCAATATATTAAACTATTTAGGTTGATAACTATTAGTGCCCCAAGCCAAGGGTAACAAGTTGAGGCGTTAACATAGTAAAGGAAGGCAAGTGAAACGCAGAGTCAGAAATACAAGACATTCCACCAAATGATTCCCCTCTTTTTCCAGTGAGAACAAGGGCCAGAAACAAAAAGAAATTTGTATGTTCTTGAAAGAAAATAGGCTTGAAGGCAAGAACAGGAAAATACGAATGTACTGATATAATACTGATCCATCGACTCTGCAGCACACTAGAGTTGAGTGGAGACAGCTGTGAACATTCTCTGTCCATTCAAGGGCATCTAACACCAGCCAGTCCCACAGAGAGCAATCACTTCTACAATGGGATCTAGACCAAGTTCTGAGTCATTGGTTTTCTCTGAAAACATCTTCCAGTGCTCATTTTTGGGTTCAGTGTTTATCAGATATTGAAAAATAATTACCAATCCTTAATGAATTAATGGACAAGGTAATTATCACAAACAGCTGTTAATATGACAACAAAAGAAGCATTGTGGACCTAATGAAGTCTACCACACATATATGAAGTGTTCTTGCCAAAATAACCTCAATCTGCTTGATTTCTATATCAAACTACCAATTTATTCGAAACACTGGGACAGGGACACGTGTTAAGTGACATCTTGGAGATACAATCAGTAAAACCCCAATTGTGAAAAATTCTACCAGATGTCAACCAATTTTGTCAACAAAATAAATTCCAAAGGTTAAAAACAAAAAAGACCAGCAAATATAGATGGCTCTGTATTTTTTGAATTTGTTAATTCAGACCGAAATATGTATGGCATTAGAAGAAACTTGGGTACAGCTGAAGCAGGAGGTACTAACTAGCCAATCATGAGGCAAAGAATGTCAGGCTTCTTCAGAAAACCTATTTTGAGCATGGTCTACCTAGGAGATGACTAGAAGTTCCACCTCAAGAAATGCCAACAAATCAAGGCCCTATGACGCAGTGGTTCTCAAAAACTCTAGGAGTATAAAAATCAGCTCGTGAACTTGTTAAATAAACCACCATGAATCTACGGAATTAGAGGCAAATCTATGGAATCAGTGGGATGGGGCTGAATCTATGTGTTTTGTAAAAAGTTCCCCAGGTTATTCCAATGCACTGGGGTTTAAGCAAGGCAGAGAATGCTCTTGATTATGTAAATACTATGAGTGTTTTGGTAATTTAGAAATTCTCATTGTTTTCATTATTTTTCATTGGCAAAGAACAAAATTGAAGCACAAATACTCCCTCCCCCACCACGGAAACTGGTTTCACTTATAATGGGGAAGGGTGGTGGCTGGGGAAGCTGGAGTGTGAGCCTGAGCCTCGTGGGTCTGAGTTGATCCTGGGTGTATGAATGGGCCCGGGGGTGGTTGGTAGGTGTGAGCAGCCCAGAAGGTGGGTATAAACAGCCACAAGAGTGGGTGTGGAAACACAATTACTTTTGCGAAGTTCTATCATCTTTCTCAGAGGGAGAGCAAAGCTATTCATTAAACATAATCAATTGTTAGACAACTATAGAATCATCTTGACCAATGTTTGGAATTCAGTTCAAACACCGGGGCCAGTTTAGAGAAGGCTAGCCTATTGTTACATCAGCAATATCAGAAATGTCACCTGAGGATGAAGAAACTACATTTTCCAAAACTACCTACCATTAATTCTTGAAATGGTTAGTGAAATTCTTTCTTTACATTCCATAAAAAAACCAATCAAGAGATATCTTTCAGGATTCTATCCTACGCAAAATCGCTTCTTGCTCTCCCAACTTTCTGGAGTAAATCACCCCCTCCCCAGTCAACTGCAAGGGGGGAGAAGAGATAGCAGTCCCATGAATCATTTCATCTCTCCAATTAATTTGGCTGAAGAGCTAAGAGACATTAATCAAGCTGGCTGCTTAAATTACAGATTTTTAAATTCAGCCACAAATACAGAAAAGCATTCTGTACTTCTCAGCAGCATATTCTCTGCTGAGAATAAGGTACATGAAGCAGATGTTCACAGATAAAAGTCCAACCCCAAATACACAATCATGGCCTGGACTCCCATGAGCTTTCCAGGCCTTTGTGAAGGCCAACCACATCTGCCACCCACAGCTCTATGAGCTACACCTGTATCTTTATTATTATTATACATTCTCTTGCTGGCATGAGTAAGCTAGAATAGGTTTCTGTACATTGTCACCAAGGGTACTGACTTAGGTCAACTGCATCACCAGATAAAACACAGAAGCACAGAAGACTAGAATCATGTCACCCAACATCTCTATGAACAACATAATCATGGCCACAGCAACAGAAACCACTGACATAGCCACCATCTCACCAGTAAGATTCGTAGAGAAGAGTCACATTACAGGCCAGAAGGAACACTACCACCTAAAGTACATGGGTTTTAGATGGGGTAAGGACATGAGGCCTCCAAACTGCAAAACCTCAGAGGAATCTGCCATTATTCAGCTGATGAAAACACTTCTGAATGGCTTTCTTTGGCGGGTGCCACTAAATTCACCTGCATGGCCTCTCCTGGTGTAGAAGCACATACCTCCCCCAGTCCCTTACATACATGGTAAAACAGAAACAGACTTAAAAACAAAACAAAAACATATCTCACTGGTAAGAAAGAATTAGAATAAGCAAACTCATAGAGTCAGAATCTAGAATATAAGTTACTAGGGGAAAGGACAGGGATAGGGAATTGGAAATTAAGGGTTCCTATTTGGAATGATGGAAACGTTCTGGTAAGGATGGTGGTGATGGTAGCACAACACTGAATATAATTAACAGCAGTGAAGTATATATCTGAATGTGGTTAAAAGGGGGAAATGTTAGGTTGTATTTATGGTAATAGAATTAAAAATATATATCCGTGGAACTACACTACATAATCAATGAATCATAGGTCAAACCATGGACTATAGTTAACAGCACAATTATAAAATGTGCTTTCATCAACTGTAACAAATGTACACCAATGGAAGGTGTCAATAATAGGGTGGTATATGGGAATTTCATACTTTATGCATTATTGTTCAGTAAACTCACAACTTCTCTAACTTAAAATTCAAAAAACCCTCAAACCTCCTTTGATCTTGTACCTGCTTTCACTCACTCACCTACCCACCTACTCAGTCCCATCAGCATATGGACCTGTTGTCCTTTCTCCAATCTTAAAACAAACAGAAAAAATAAAAAAAAAACACACAAACAAAAAAACCCTCAAAACCTCACAGCATCTTAGCTGTGTCATTCCAAATTAAGTCATATATATATATATATATAAAACTCTCTCTATGTATATGTATGTTGGTGCATATGCATGTGTATGGTGTATGCAAAAGACTACATTTCTAAAAATAGTTCTATAGTTTATATACAGAAAGGAGGAGGAAGGATATTTGTAAGAGACAAAAGAATTTTTAAAATGCTAGCTACCGGGGACACAAAGATAAACAAAGAGCTCATGATCAAGTGGGAGAACAGACAATACCAACACATTTTTACAATCATAATATAATATAATGCTTGCTATAAGAAAGGTACTATGGGAGCACAAAAGAAGGGCACCTAACTCCGTAGGGGCTGAATGGGGAAAAGGGGTGGCAAAACGGCTCAAGCAAGTCTGTCCAGGAAAGTGACTCTTAAAGAACATGAAGGAGTTCAACAGGTGGACAACCAGAGAAGAGGAAAGAAAAGAGAAGGTGCAAAGACATGGAAGGAAATTATTCTGCATGAGATGTAAGAAATAGGGCTGGGGAGAGATGGTCTAGGCCACAGCCTAAAGGATTTTGTGGGCAATGAGGAACGGAAGAATTTTAAGCAGGAGAATGAATTAAACACATAGTACTTACTATCTCCAATAAACTTCTTTCTGGGGGGAAAAGTACAGGACTAAGTTAAGAACTGGGTGGGTCATAGCCTACAGGGATATCAGGAGGATCTTAAGCAAGTATCCTGGACCTCCAGCGTCCCCACCTAAAAAAAGGAGTTAAGATCTATATTGCCCCCCCCCCAACCAGAACCATTCCAGCAAATCCTAAAGAACACCTAGGGCAATATATAAGGTTCCATAAGGGCTCCATGCTCCATAGACTAACTTTCCAGAAACCTACAACCTCTAGATGGGTCTCTGGTCCAGATAAGTTCTGAAACCTAGTCCAGCCTCTCCAGAACATGAAATAGTTCCATCTCCCTACCCCATATTAGTGACAGACCCTTCCAATATCAAAAATTTAGAATTGCCATAGCCCCAACAATCCCAATGAGAGGTATGGAAAGATCAAAGGTGATGGTGGAATTATACATAGAAGATAGGATTTAACAAATGAACATGCATGCTGAATCATTAAATTGAAATCTCTTTTAGTCTCCAGTATTTAGAATAGCTAGAAGTAAAAGCCTAAGATTGTGAAATTGTAACCCATGTCAAAGTCTGAATATGTTCAACAACTAACTGGTGCTGTGCTTTGAAATTTATAGCTTTTTTGTAGATAGGTTATTTTTCACAAAAAAAAAGAAGGGAAAAAAGTCGATTATGATGATATAAAAATATTTAAGCCCTCAAACCTCCTATATTCTGGAGCAGCTAGAAGGAAAAATATAAGAGGATCGTATGGTAGCCCATGACAAGCCCTGGGATCTATCCTGTAACCACTTGTTGAAGAGTGCTTTGAAAACTATAAAAACAAAACAAAACAAAACAAAAAAACCTATTTTTTTTATTTCTTTGCTTTGTATATATGTTATACTATACAATAAAAAAAGTTAAAAAAAAAAAAAAAGATCTATATTGCCTTCTCATTCCCATGATGCCAGGTCCTGGTTCATCCCCAAGAGTCAAATCCCATGTTGCCAGGGAGAGTTACACCTCTGAGAGTCAAGTCCCATATAGGGGGGAGGGCAGTGAATTCACCTGCCAAGGTGACTTAGAGAGAAAGAGCCTTCTTGACTAAAAGGGGGAAGAGAGAAGTGAGGCAAAATCAAGTCTCAGTGGCCAAGAGATTTCAGAGTTGGGAGGTCATCCTGGAAGTTATTCTTATTCATTATAAAGGTATCTTTTTAGTTAAGGTGTACTGGAGTGGCTAGAGGAAGTACCTGAAACTGCTGAACTATGTTCCAATAACCTTGATTCTTGAAGAAGACTGTATAATTATATAGCTTTTACAACGTGACTGTGTGAAAACCTTGTATCTGATGTGCCTTTTATCCAGGGTATGGACAGATGAGTAAAAATAAATAAATAAATAATAGGGGGAGATAAAGGGTAGGTATTGGGTAGATTGAAATACTGGGGGTCAATAAGAGGTAATATGGGATGTATGAGTTCTTTTTTTTTTTCCTTTTATTTCTTTTTCTGGAGTGATGCAAATGATCTAAAAATGATCATGGTGAAGACTACACAACTATGTGATGATACCATGAGCCACTGATTGTATAATATGGTTGGACTGCATGTATGTGGATATTTCTCAATTAAAAAAAAAATCTATATTGCTTGCCTTATGAGATAATGTTTAAGAAAGCCTTTACATGGTCTAAGTAATGACATGGGAGTGAGTATGGTTACTTGTGTCCAGAAAGGAGGCAGGGTCCTTGAGAACCTTCTCTCACTGAAAACTGAAAAGAAAGGCTCCTGTGGGCCCATATTCTCCATTCAGAATCACTCAGTGGTAACATGTAAACATATTCTCAGAGGGATAACATCAATCTATTAGAGCATTTCCTGGAAAAAAAAAGAAATAGGCTGGGACCTACCCCACTCATCCTCATATTTGCCAAATGTCCCCAATGGGGAGTACACATTTTTTCATTTTAAAAGAACTTAACTCTTCTTCACTACAATAACATTAAATGTTTTGATGCTGGCACCAAGCTGATGGCCAAAAATGGATCTATCTGATAAGAGAAAAGGGAAAACCTACAAAGTAACTAAGTTATCCAGAAGTCAGTACTTTATCATGCAGTAATTGCAACATTGAAGGGGGATAACAGCAAAACCACCAAGGTTCCTAAAGGTGTTCAACTTCTTGCTACAATTACCACTATTCATCACATTTCCCTCAGCACTGCAGACAGGGAAGAAGAGAGTTCAGAATAACACAATAAAACATACACTGCTAAAAAGTTAGCGTCTAAGAAAAAGGAGTCTAACCATCATATGTATGTGAGGTCCTGCTTCGATGCCACTAAACAAATTATAACGATACCTTATTCATCCAAAGCACAGATCATGCATCAACTCCACCCATCTGGAACACTCCTAAATTATAAGTCAAAAAGGTTTCTGAGCAGTAAAAACAGATGCATCCGAGTTTAGTGTGGCAATCAAACTCCCCCACAATTTGCTTTTCAGAGTCATTTTTCACCTAAACCACATGCTTTTAACCATAATGATAATAATAGCTAACATTTATTAAGTTTCTATTATATGCCACATAAGTATTCTGCATTAGAGTCTCATTTAATCCTCACAACTCTAACTCTTGTATCATCTCTATTTTACAGATGAAAAAAACTGAGGATTAAAAAGGTTCAGTTACTTGCCTAAAATTTTACAGGAAGTAAGTTACTAAGAATTTAGTTCAAGCCTCGTTTAAATCCAGAGCCCATGTTCATTATTGTGTGTACTAGAGTTCTAACAAACATCACAATTACAACAAATTAGGTAGAAAAATGTCCTTAAGGAATTATACTTCACTGCACAAAGACGTGCCACATACAGGACAAATGCACCCTAAAAGTTAAAATGCACTCCTGAGAATCTGCTGAGAGGCTGAAAAGTAGTCTGGTCGTTTCTGTTCCATTGATTCTAAAAAAGTAAATTATATGGTTTCTTATCCGGTCCATATTCAGAGTGAACATCTCAAAAGTGTGACGGTCCTAGGGTACCTCAGAGGGAAGGCAGAAAATGGACCGGCCAGAAAGACCATTGACCTTGAAAAGGATGGGAGAGGGTGGGAGTCAGTTTACAATGAAAATGCTTATACATGTTCTCATCAACCCTTCACTGCTTATCATAGCATTAAGCCAAAAACTGAAATTGTTGTTCTCGGTTTAATCTCATACAGTCAAAGGGGCAAACTGCAAAAGGCAACAAACCTAAAGTTGCCCCAAAACAACTTGTTTAAATTGTATTTGGCACCAAAGTGCTAAAAGGATACAACACAGACATTGTATTCCGCCCAAAGTTGGCCTACTTCTCTAAAATGGATATTTGACATTTTTTCCACTGAAATAGGGAATTGAGGGCAAAAAATGTATTCGCATCTACATATTGGGTGGAAATCCACCTATATCTCAAAACCAAAGTTACTTTTCTAAGTAGAAATATACTTTTAATCTAGCATAGTATTAAGTTAAATTTATCTCTCCCCATGTCACTTAGAACTTCTCTGCGTTTATATACTAAAAATAGAAATAATACAGACTTGAGGCCACAGTCCAAATCCCAGCTCTGATAACTACACATGTGGGCATACCATTTCATCTAAGTGAGCTTGTTTCCTCCTATGTAAAATGGACACATGAGGGCTTTAAGAGATAAAACATGCAATCACTAAATGGGAATTGTTATAATTACTGGACATCGCAGTATCTGTGCTGCTTCTTGATTTCCTTTCTTTCTTTTGTCCTCTGTTCTTTTGATGAGTAAACACAGAACTCAAATATACTTTTTAAGAGTTGCAAGTATTTAAGATTCTAGCACATGAAAACAATAATTTCCATTTCTTTCCCAATCTTGTTTTCCACATTAGGCTAAGTTGACTCTACTCAGGGGGCCTCTCAATTCTTGTTGCTGTGGGATCATAAACTCCTGAAATTAGCAACACTCCAAATGGTTCTAAACTCTTAAGAATTTGACTCCTATAAGAATATCTGAAGCCATGGAAAAATAAATGGCATTTTTCTATCAATAGTATTTTTTACCTAGAAGACTACAATGACTTAGGTCTGGTCATTTTGGGTCTTAATTTTGTGTTAGAAAGTACTTTGAACCCATTTCAAGACAAAAAAGAACAGACTAATGGCTTTCATAAGAGAATACAGCATCTGAGGTAAAGCACGCTGCACAAAAGAACAGCTATCTTGCCTGCTGATTTTATTGAAAGTGGATTAAGTTGCTGAGAGTTAGCAACAAATTAAGAATAAAAACCTTCATAAACATTTGGGCACTGGAATGATCACTAATATCTAACTTTTCTCTGATCAACACTTTAAAAATCATAAATATACATTATCAAATTCTTAAACAACACAGTATTCAATACTCAACTCAGAAAAAAAGTACAACTATCACACTCCCCAAATCAAAACACATGCCATCCTGAAAAGAGAAATAACCTAGAGGATTCTAATATGTCAGAGTATACAAAAAGAAATCAAAAGGAAAACATGTCATCAAAAAATTTCTTAATTCAATTTTTTCGTTCCATTTGGTTTTCAAAAGTTATTTGTTTGCATTGTGGGGAGAGGGTTTGTTGGCAATGCCTTATAGTTCCTTTATCCCTATATTTTACAGTAGTTCTTTTGAACTCTACAAGGAAAAGAACTAAAAAACATGGGGACAGTATTTCAGTATTTTTGAGAAAGGTAAAATAGTTATAAGATCAATGCATGTTGATCCCAGGAGACTGAACATAGCTGAACAGAGGAGAGCAGAAGTAGGTATTAACTGGAGCTCAGGAGTACCCACGTCTGGATGTGCTGAGTCCTGGATATGGATCTTTATGTGGGTCACAGGTCAGGATGAAATTCCCACATATGCATCCTACTCCTGATTATGATGTATTCTCAATGTGTGTAAGCTGTTGTCTGCATGGGCAAATTTGTTGAATGAGTGATTAAAGGGAGTCCACCTTGACCTTTACAACTGGATGAGTAAATACAATCTCTTCCTTAATAGCATTATAGATTACTACAAGATGACTTGGGTTGCTTGTAGACTGCAGAAATCACAAATGTCCAATCAGCAAATGCCAAAGTCTACTGTCTCTTTCCAAAGAGGGAATTTTCAAGGACTAACTCTTACTGAGGCAAAGAGGTAAACAATAATAATAATAATAATAACAACAACAACATTTGAAACTTATGTGCCAGGAATTGTTTAAAAGACTTTATATTTATTAACTCATTTAATTTTCACCACAACCCTCTGAAGTAGGGTTATTATCCCTATTATTATTATTTCTATTTTACAGGAGAAATCTTCTGATTCACCATATTCCAGGAGAGATTCTGACCACAAATAACACCGCTATGTATTACCTGGGTAATTCTGTGCATACCTTCAAGAGTAAGAACACCCCTTTTTACCCCCTTCTCTTTCACCCTCTATATCCAAACTATCCACCAAATTCTATCAATGGATTACCTATTAAATATACCTAGAATCCGTCCTCCTCTCATATCTCTACTAGCACCACCCTGCCCCGGTTATTATCATCTCTCACCTGAACCACTGTGCAATAGCTTTCCAATTGGTATACTGGCATCTGTCCTCTTTCTAATCCATACTCTATCCTTAAACAGCATAAACCCAGCTACTCTGGATTATCTGTTGACTGAAGACAATGCCTTGACATACACGGCCTCCGGTGCCCCGTACAGCCTACCCTCTTACCTATTTGCCCTACCTGGTCTCCTACCATACTCTTCCTTGGTCTATACTTTGGCCTTAGTGGCCTTTCAGCCTCCCATACCTGCCAAGCTCCTTCTTATCTTGAGTTGTTTCCATATGCAGTTCCTTCTGCTTGGAATGTTTCTCCCTTTCCTCGTTGCCTTGTGAATTTGTATATCAATCAGATCTCAGGTCAAGGGTCATTTCCTCAGGGAAGCTTTCTCTGACCTCCCTGACTACATCAAATCCTATTATCAGGTTTTTAACAGCCCTGTATATCTCTCCCTCTCAGCTTTATTTATGTGATTATTTGTTTAATGTCCATCTCCCCACCAATCTATAAATTCTTCGAGGGCAGATTTATAATTTTCTTTAGCAAACCACTGTATTCCCAGAATCTAATACAGATCTTACATATAGTATGTGCTCAGAAGATTTTGTTGAATGAATAGCTTTAAGTAGGTCTTAAAAACACCCCACACTTTTAGGTAATTTTAAATTTCCTAATTGCTGATTCTAAAGCCAGCAGGAACCAGAGTAAACATATGGGAAATTAAGATTGGTATCTAGGCTTGGGGCCCAATACAGATGGCATCACTTAAATGCCCTAAGCATCTCATAAAGCACTGGATAAAGAGTGCATTCCATTAAAGACTGTCTTGTATGTGGTACTAAATCCTGAATGACTAGAAATTACGAAGCCTGTTCAGTAAGAACAAAGGAGTACAACAGCCGTGGATGGGCCTGGCCTTATTTCAGGTTCTCCCAGCCAATTCAACCAGTGTCCAGTGACAGCTGCCTCTGTACTATCCCTGTTCTCTGGGGTGGTGGGGGAATACCATCATCTCTTGTCATCTTGTTTTAGAGAAGAACCCAAAGTCCCATTAATCTTCTCTTCCTTCAATCCCACTATCTTTCAACTCTGACACTCCTTGCCCAGCTGCCTAATCAAGCAAATGGTGACCCTCTTACTTCCACAGCTGTGAAGTGTGACATAAAATTCTGCACAGACCCCAATTTACTACCATGTTCAATGTGCAAGAAAAAAAGGTAGAGAAGGTATGGTTCTTTAATAATCAAGGAAAATTGATTCTACTAGTTGACAGACTTTTATCAAACTCATGCAAGACTTCTGAAAACTAACTCATTTGAGAGTTTTGTGAATTTTCAAAAAAATGCATCAGTTAAAAATGGTCTATGAGTTATGCACCACACCTCTTGCTACTCCATTTGAGTTTGGACAAAGTTTGCCATTATGGCACAAACAACTGGCAAAAACTACTGGCACCGAGTCACAGCATGTTCAGGTTTCCAAAACTAGGATATTTTTCTTTGGCTTTAATTAAACTAGAACGATGGCATGACACAAATGAAGGGTAGTTCTGTTAGAGTGGTAGGAGCAGGGTTTTCTCTTTAATTCCTTATTTCAAAGCTTTTTTACAATATTATGTCTACTTTTTGTTTGTTTTAATTTATAAAGAGCATGGGACATGTGATAGTTAAGTCCATGTGTGAATTTGGCTAGGTTACAGTATCCAGTTGTTCAGTCAAGTAAGCACTGGCCTTATTGTTACTGAGGATATTTTGTGGATTTAAAATCATCAGGGTGCACGGGTAGTTCAGTGGTAGAATGCCTGCCTGCCATGTGGGAGACGCGGGTTCTACTCCTAGCACATGCACCTCCAAAAAACAAAACACAGCAAAAAAAAATCACCAATTGACTGCATCTACAGCTGATTACATTCACAATCAACTAAGGAGACCGCCTCAACAATGAGAGATGTCTCATCCAATCAACTGAAGACCTTAAAAGAGCTGATAATTTTAGCAAATAGAATGAAAAATTCCATCTCTACTTCACCCAGCCAGCTTCTCCTGGGGAATTCATCGAAAACTTTCACCAGAGCTCCCAGCTTACAGCCTGCCCTACAGAATTCAACTTGCTCAAACACAATCACGTGAGCCAATTCCTAAAATAAATCTCAATGTTTACATTATAAATGTACATGTATATGTATATATGTATCTCCTGTTTGTTCTGTTTTTCTAGAGAACCCTGGCTAATGTGGGGCCTAACAATAAATCCTTCAATTTCTACAAGTTTTACATCACAGAACAAAACAGCTGCAATTGTCCTGGCTCCCACCATGAGTATTAAGGATTCCCAGGACCCACAGCTATCACTGACCCCACATCATCTAAGAACTTTCATGTTTGCTGAGCCAGGAAGCACTCCCAGTCAGCCAGTGTCTATGAAAATACAGATGTGAGAATCACCACCCATTCTTGAGCAAGCTTAATACACCCAAAGGAGACACACCCACTGGGACTCACATCATAAAGCTGGCTCAGCACCAAAAACGTTGTCAATCCTGATCTCTTCTCAGAACTTTGTTTCTGAGGAGTGGCCCAAATCACAGGCTCCAATGAGCCTGCAGAGTGAAACCTCAGAGTCAACATTCAAATTGCATATCTGGCTACTCAAAGTTGCAAGACAATTCATCTCTAATATATACCAATTCATTTCAACAAACAGCTCCAGAAGATCCTAAATTCTGTTGCTGGGAATAAAAAGATGAAAAAGAATTAACTTTTGCCCTCGTCCAATTTAGATAGACAAATAAAAATAACACTAAGTAATAAGAGCAATAAAAACTAGATGTCTATGTATATCTCATTTAATCCTCTTAACTGTTAACTGCATTATTTCATTTTAGAGATGAGGAAAACAAGACCAAGCAAGGTTAAGTGAAATGGGATTCAAGCCCCATTTGCCTGACTAGAATCATGCTCTTAACTACAATACAACCTGACTTTCCCTGCTGACCACATCTCCACTTTGACACTGTTTCCTCCTCAGCTTTCACACACTTTCATTTATTGAATTATCATTTCTTCTGCACCTAGTTTATTCCAAGATCCGAGTAGATATGGCAAATACAGGAGTGAACACAATGCACGGCCCCTACCTTCCCAGAGTAATATGGGACTCAATAATAAAATAAATAAATATAAATAAAATTACAAACAATAATAAAGAAGCATACTAAGTGTCACACTGGAGAAAATACAGGGTATGATGGAAACACAGCAGAAATACCTAACGATATTCAGAAAGGGTCAAAGGACTGCTCCTTAAGAAATAACATTTATGCTGAGACCTGAAAATTAGCAGAAATCAGTTCCAGGCAAAAGGACCAATACTCTCTCTCTGGCCATTCTTCCTCCAGTCTTCTTTCTAGGCCGGGTCTTCCCCCCTTACAAAACCTGTACTCCCTGGGTGAGCTTTCCCACTCACACTGCTTCAACAATACATGCTAACAACCCCACAATCACTTTTCTCTTCAGAGCTCCACACCTGGACACTTAAACAGCATGCTGGCCAACAGTACTAGAACATCCTTCAGGTCCCTCAAATTCACATTCCAAAAACAGGACTCATTACTTCCTACCTACCCCTCACCAAACCTGTTCATCCTCTTCAGGACTCTGGTTCAGTGGATGGCTTAACCAAGCCAGAGAGGAGATGGCCAAGCCAGAGACATAGGAGTTATTCTTTTTGTTTCCAACTTGGTACAAACTGTTTATGCTAATAGCTTCTCTCTCTTTTTTTTTTCAGCTTTTTGAACAGTTTTTATTGTGGTAACATATACATAACAAAATTTCCCATTTTAAAGCACTTAACAGTATACAACTCAGTGGTATCAATTACATTCACAGTTTTGAGCTATCATTACCACCATCTATTACCAAAACTTTTCCATCACCTTCTAAACACAGATCCTGTACCCATTAAGCATTAATTCCCCATTTCTCCAACCTTACCACTCCTGCCCCTGGTAAGCTGTAATCTATTTTCTGTCTCTATGAATTTGCATAGTTTTATTATTTCAAGTAAGAGAAGTCATACAGGCTGTGCAATAGTGGCTCAGTGGCAGAAGTCTCACCTGCCATGCCAGAGACCTGGGTTAGATTCCCAGTGCCTGCCCATGCAAAAAAAAAAAAAAAAAAAGAAGAGAGAGAAGTCATACAATATCTGTCCTTTTGTGTCTGGCTTACTTTACTAAACCTCATGACTTCACATTGTAGCAAGTACCAGAACTTCATTCCTTTTCATGACCAAATAATAATAATATCTGACCTACTATGGCTACCTTTTACATACTGTCATCCTTTATCCTTTTCTTACTTACCCAAAACAATTAAGGTACTATGACTTGGTGACAACTCTGTCAAAACACAAATACCACACACAAGTACCAAAGGCATCTACTATGATAGTCACTCTTAACTATTTCCTGCAGTCAAAGCCCGCCTGCTCTACTTTCTTGACAGCTCTAAAACCATCCACTTCTATGCAACCCTGCTGCTACTGGCTTACTTCAGAATATCATCACCCTCACCTCGCCTGCTCCCATAATTATCAGTCACACTACTTTTAGTTTTGCCCCATTGAATCCATTCTGCCCACTCAATCCAGTGTCCCTCAGTCCTGCACATGCAATTCACAGTCCAATCAGTGTCCACACAATTTAAGTTCTCTGGAAATTTTTCTCTGATCTAATCTCCCTCCACCAAAATGGTGAGGCGCCCGTTCCTCTGAACTCCCCTAATACTGCGTATATGCCTCTATTACAGCACTTTTTACTCCATTTTACAGTAATCTCTTACCTTGTCTGTTTCTGCAATAAATTATGTAAACAGAGAATTGGGGCTGCTCCTTTATGTATTTTTAGCCTCAGCTCCTAGCATGTAATTCCTAATGTATTATAAATGCTTAATAAAAGTGTACTGAAAGAATATGTAAATGGAAATAACATAAAAAGAAATAAATAATTCTTAATTCTGTTACTATTCTTTAATTCTAGGCCAGTACCTGAGAAATTAAAGAAATAGCTCTATTAAAAATTCCTACCTAACCATATAAGTGCCAGGTGCTACTGAACTACTGTCACACTCCTCTTCCCTCAGCTCGCTTTCTGAAATACATTTCAGTCTTGTATGTAGGTTAGGGACATATTTAAAGCCAGACTTTAAATCTGAAGTCTTATCAGTGAGGAGGAAGACTAGAGACTAAATGAAATCTACCCACTGTACAGTTTCAGGGGTCTAGAAATCAAAACAGGACTTGTTTATCCTGGAGCTGATCCCTAACTGATCCCCAGGCCTGCCAGGTGCCACTTCCTGGTCAGAGAGCTTCAAAACCAGCCCAAATATTGAGCTCATTCCCCAGGCCTCCCAACTCTGAAAACCTGACCAGTTAACAGCTTTGCTTCTGACCACGGTTCTCTTCTACTAATTATATACTATCTTTGGTAGTTAAAAGGAACATATATCTCTGAAAATAAGGCAGGAGAATAGCATTTAAAACCAGGGAAGCATAAGCTACCTGGCTATCTCTCTGATGTTAAGATAAGAGACTACATGCGCAAAGCATGTGTAGAGTGAATGCTTAGAGTAGCTGGTCTTTAAGCATCCTGTTCTTTACTCATTATGCAAATCAGTTCTTATCAGTTTTCAGTTATAATAAGCGTTCCTTTCATAGGGTTAGTTGGGACCTCTAGAAACTATTTCAGACTAATTATCTATTATTCAGAAAAATACACATATAACTTCTTAAACACAAAATATAATTTGCTGGAAGTTTTACTTTAGTCCACTTTACTAGGTCCATTTTATATGTTGAACCTCATTTATCTTGAAAACAATCCTATAAGATGTTTTCATTCCCATTTTACACAAAAGGCTACTGAAGCTCAAAGAGTTTAAATAACATGCCCAGGCTCACACAGCTAAACAGGTGGTGTGCCAGTTTGAAACTGCTGTGTACCCCAGAAAAGCCATGTTCTCTAATCCTGACTCAATATTGCTGGGTGGGATCTTTTTTGATTAAGTTGTTTCCATGGAGATGAGACCCACCCTATTGTGGGTGGGGGCTCCTAACTAGATTATTTCCATGGAGAGGTGTCTCCAGCCATTCAAGGAGGGTGCTTTACTGGAGTCCTTTAAGAGGAAACCATTTTGGAAAAAGCTTCAGAGCTGACACAGAGGCATTTGGAGATGCACAAAGAAAATGCCCCCAGGGAAGTAAATTTGAAACCAGAAGCCAAAGGAACAGCAGACACCAGCTATGTGCCTTACCAGCTGACAGAAATGTTCCAGATCCATCAAGGTATCATTCTCTAGTGGACGTTCTTATGGCTTTACAACTGTAAACTTGTAACTTAATAAATTCCCTTTATAAAAGCCAACCCATTTCTGTTATATTGCAATTTCCAGCAGCATTAACAAACTAAAACAGGTGGTAAAGCCAGACTCCTCAGGACTTCTGATATCAAATTTAGCATTTTTGTTTCTTAATTTTTTTTCATAATAGATTATAATTCACAGACATTGCACTTCACCCATTTAAAGCATACAATTCAATGGTGTTTAGTATAATTACAGAATTTTATAACTGTCACCATAATCAATTTTAGAACATTTCCCTCAGGCACAAAAAGAAATCCTCTATCTTTTAATGGTCACCCCCAGACCCCTATCACCTTCAGTCCTGAGCAACCACTAATGTTAAACTTTTTTCCTATTACAAAACAAACAAAAGAACATCAAGTGTCCTTTCAATTGTAACAAGTCTCCAAGGAATGGAAGTAGGCAATATCCTTTGTTAATACACTACCCTTAGAGCTAAGCAACACTTACTAATGTGTCCACACTAAATCCTTTCTACCACATTTAGACCTACTGTTTTCTCCCTTGATAATCAGATTTTTTTAAAGGAGGAGAACAGCTGCTAAGACACAAACTAAACCCCTACTCTGTTTTGACAATTCGTTCTTTTCACTGAACAATAGTGAAAGCATTACTCATTTACGCTTCTTAACAAGGATCACTCTTACCAGGCATTCCTAGGCAATTAAAAAATCCAAGTACCTTACCAAAAACTCTCTGGTAAGAAACTAAAGCTAGAAGGAAGAAATGGTAAGAGCCGTTAACCCGTATAAGCCTTAAGAATCAATAGCTAAGAGTATATACCTGGAGGAACTGAGTGGGGGGGGGGTCATGAATGTGCATTTGCACACTGGTATTTATGATGGAGGTGGCCTAAGCGTACAATAACTGAGGGAAGGAAGCGGGCACTGTAGTGTATACATACAATGGACTACTGAGCAGATGCTAGAAGGAATGAAATGAGGCATGCAACTAGGTGAATGAACCTTAGAGGACTGTATGTTAAATGAAATGGCAGAAACAAAATGACAAATACTATCATGCCTCATGTGTATGGACTAACTATAATGTACAAAGTCAGTAAATTTAAGTTGAGAGCACAGTTATCAGGTTGGGGCCAACTGTAAAGTGTCCTAGACTGTAAGGTCTTACAGCAGTCACATATTCAGGAGTTGCAACTGTTATTTCTAAATTCTGAGATACTCAGCTGTTTGTATGTAACCTGGTCATTTCCAGAAACTTCAGGTATTTATGTGACACCTGAGACTCAGAGCTCTGAAGCTGACAGTCAGCATTACCCCAAACAGGAAGTGTTTAAAAAGTTGAAAAAGTGATCAGACTTCAACTAGAGATATGAATGAAGCTGATCTGGATACAACTAAGGTAAATCAGAATACAGGTTAAAGGAGGATATGGTCCATATTTTAAAACTTCAAGTTCTGTGTGAGGCCAAAGGAAGAAATGTTTATTTGGTGCAAAATTTATATTTTTAGTAGCGTATTATCTAATTTAACTTGTATGGTCAGTTTATTTTAGCACCATAATTATATGGAATCTTGAATAGGGCGTAAAATCTTGTTGGTTTGTACAGGTTAGTGTGATGCCATGATATATTTCAGAGTAATTTGGGCAGAGAATAAAAAAGTATTTGCCAAGTCCCCTCTGGGGAACTGGAGAGAAAAGAGGAAATATTCAACTTGCCCATCTGAGGAATTCCTGATATTTTCGCAAGCAGTGGGGACAATCAATTCAATAGGTTAAGCCCTCGATCTTAGGGTTCAACCTTATGAAACTTATTCCTGGCAAAGGAAAAGTTAAGCCTACTTATAATTATGTGTAAGAGTCACTCCCAGAGAACCTCTTTTGTTGCTCAGATGTGGTCTCTCTCTCTTTAAGTCAACTCAGCAGGTGAACTCACTGCCTTTCCCCTTAATTGGGACTTGATTCTCAGAAGGTATAAATCTCCCTGGCAACATGGGTCAGATCTCCTGGGATGAAATGGGACCTGGTATCATGAAATTGAGAAAGTCTTCTCAAACAAAAGGGAGAAGAGAGCATGGGCAGGCACTGGGAATCAAACCAGGGTCTCCTGCATGGCAGGCGAGAATTCTGCCACTGAGCCACCATCGCACCACCCAGCCTTGATTCTTGAAGATGACTGTATAACAATATAGTTTTTACAATGTGACTGTATGATTGTGAAAGCCTTGTAACTGATGCTCCTTTTATGCAGGGTATGGACAGATGAGTAAAAAAATAAGGATAAAAAAATAAATAACGGGGAGGATAAAGGGTAAAAAATTAGGTAGACTGAAATACTGGTGGTCAGTGAGAGGGAGGGGTAATGGGTATGGGATATATGAATTTTTTCTTTTTTTCTGGAGTGATGCAAATTTCTAAAAATGATGATGATGATGAATACACAATTGTGATGATGTTGTGAGCCACTCATTATACACCACATATGGATTGTATATATGTGAAGATTTCTCAATTAAAAAAAAAGAAGAAGAAGAACCAATAGCTAGGACCTACCAAACACTTAACTGGCTTGGTTCTCATATTTTCACATGTGAGCTACATCCAACCAAGAGGGTTTGCTCATTTATGGAGTAAGGCTTTACATCATCCAGGTCCAGGCAGCCCTCTCTGAGACTAACTTGACAGCCACAAGACCCTGCTGAGTGGCCAGCACTGTGCCAGGTATGTTGCTCATGAGATCAGCAGCTTACAATTCTGTTGGAGAAAACAAGATTCACATATACATAGCGATTATATAAAAAAGAGGCGTAAAATAAATGCTCAACTGCATCAGCAAGAACCCAGAGCCACAGACAGCCTGTTTCAGTATTTTGTTGAAAAAAGCATTACCCTGGAATTGAGAGGCCCAGATTCTAGCTGTTTCTTTTCTGTGTGACCTTGAGTGAGCCTCTTTACCTCTTTGGTACTCATTTTATTTATAGAAACAGCTGGATTAATGAGTGTTTTCAAACACATTTTATCCAAGGAACTTTTTTGATGAAAAGGGGGAGAAGAGAAATGAGACAAAATACAGTTTTAGTGGCTGAGAGATTTCAGAGTCAAGAGGCTGTCCTGGAGATTATTCTTATAAATTAAATGGGCATCCCTTTTTTAAGTTTATGGTGTATTGGAGTGGCTAGTACCTGAAATTGTTGAATTGTGTTCCAGTAGCCTTGACTCTTTAAGATAATTGTATAACAATATAACTTTTACCATGTGACTGTGTGATTGTGAAAATCTTGTGTCTGATGCTCCTTTTGCCAGAGTATGGACAGAGAAGTAAAAAAATATGGATAAAAGAAAGTAAATAATAAGGGGTACAAATGCAGTAGATGGAAATACTAGTGGACAATGAGAGGGAGGGGTAAGGGGCATGGGATGTATGAATTTTTTCTTTCTATATCTTTTTCTGGAGTGATGCAAATGTTCTAAACAATGACCATGGTGATGAATACACAACTATGTGATATAGTGTGAACTACTGATTGATTGTGCACCATGTATGGAATATATGTGTGAAGATCTGTCAATAAAATTATTTTGGAAAAAAAAAATTCCTACACAGCCTTCAAATGAGCTCAGATGCTGCCCATATTCTCCAGTGGGCCTTTCTCTGTGCTCCAAGTGAATTCTCTACAAATCCCCCTTACAAACGGACAGCACCTCTATTAGAACTATGCCATCTCCCCAAGAGAATGTGACCCTCCCAAGTCCATGGACCATCTTCCCGACCCAGCAGACATTCACAGGTCATGAGCAGACAATGGCCATATTAAAACAAGCAAAAAAGTTGCTGCTTCTCTTCTCTACATGAGGCAAGTAAAAATGAAACACAGCAACAATAAGCTGAGTAAACTGGGGAAAGGGACAGTCAGAGGATAGGTAGGTAGGCAGCATGGAATAAGAAATAGAGGGGCAGCAGACCATATTTAAGGTAAAAAGAAAAGGTATGAAGAATAAAATGTAGCCCAGCCCAGGAGCCTCTGAGAGGAAAAAATGAAGGTATTTTCTGATGCCAAACAATTCATCCCCAGGATCAGAGTCCCAGTTCCCTTTTTTATGTAATAAGATCTCGATCATCATAGACAGATTAGACTCAGTGGTTTGTGTGGATAGGAGGTACATATTCGTGGGGAAGACTCAGAGGTGAGGGAGCAAAGGGGGAATCATTACTTCTCCTCAGCAAGAGACCTATTGTAAAGTTGTTCTCAAGGGATTAAAGCAAAAGAGGAATTCTATTTTGTGCCTGGAGAAAAGGTAGGAACACAGTGATGATTTTTGTCTCCCATAATGGGCTCATTTCCTTCAAGTCATTCTCAGGTATTTTTAAATTCTCTTAGCAAAACAAAAACTCCCGGCAGCTGAGGACCATATTGTCTAAAACAGCGGTTGGCAATCTATTACATGGGAAAAGGCAGACTTCAAAATAGTTCACCGTTGTGGCCAGAGCTCCCCTTGCCTTGCACAAAAGATTCTCTTTCTTTTGGCCCAATCCCTTGCCCAAAAGCAAATGAAGGCTTAGACTGTCTCCTCTGAAAAGCTGCCCACCAGCCTGGTCTACAAGAAATCATGAAGAACAAGAGCACAGAATAAAAAAGCAATGACAATCTGGAACACTTATTTGTGTTCAACCTTAAAAGTGAAAATAAATTCTATTTCCTATTTAAAAAAAAAGCCCAGACAATATATTTTAGGAAAATGAATGAATCTAAATATGAAATCAAAACTACATGCTCTTGAAACTGCCTCTGAAATAAATAGTTATTACTCTCAAAGGTAATTTGATTTTACTCATATATCTTAAGTGAATCACTGAATGGATGTGACAAATTGATAAAATTTGGCCTTAAAACCTCTTTTGCCGCTCAGATGTGGCCTCCCTCTCTCTCTAAGCCAACTGTGTAAGTAAAATCATTACCCACCCCCCACCTCATGTGGGACATGACAACCAGGGGTAAAAGTCTCCCTGGCAACACGGAATATGACTCCCAGGGATGAGCCTGGCCCTGGCACAGTGAGACGGACAAAACCTTCCTGACCAAAAGGGGGGAAAGAATTGTAACAAATAAGGTATCAGTGGCTGAGAGAGTTCAAATAGAGTCAAGAGGCTATCTGGAGGCTACTCTTATGCAAGCTTCAACTAGATACTGCAATTTATTTATCATAGTTTGCCAAACCCCAATCAAAACCATTCCTGCTAACCCTAAAGAACATGTAGGGCTTTACCTGAGATTCTGCAAAGGTTCCCTGCACTATGATTACTTTCCAGAAACCTACAACCTCCAGACAGGTTCACAGGCCAGATAATTCCTAAAATCCAGAGGGGCCAGCCTTTCCAGAACGTCAACCAGTTCCATCCCCCTATCCCATATTAACAGACCTTTCCAAAAGGAAAAAGTTAGAATGGACATAGCTCAAATATCCCTAAAGAATGAGAGAAAGATTAAAGGCAAAGATGGAATTATAACAAAGAAGAGAGGATTTAACAAATGAGTTATGACTGCTGAATCATTATACTGATATATCTTTGTCTCCAGTGTCTTGAAGTAGCTAGAAGGAAAAACCTAAAATTCTGGAACTGTAACCCATACCAAACTTTGAAATCTGTTCTATAACTAACTGCTGCAGTGTGCTTTGAAATTTATTGCTTTTTTGCATCTATGTTGTTTTTCACATATACGATAAAAAGACCCTTAGAAATGAGGAAAGAGAGAAGAGGAAAAATAAGTCCACAACATGGAACAAGGCCAAATGTTAATAATGAAAAAAGTCAACTGCTAAGTGTTCTCATTAGGTTGGAATTTTAATATAATGGTTTGATTATATTAAATGTATAAAGGAACAAAGAAAAAAGGAAAAGAAAATTTAAGAGACAGTGAAAAATATTCTAAGAAAGAGTTACTACACAGTGAACTTTCCTGGTACTATACCATGGCAACAAGCACCAAAACAAACAAACACACAAACAAAAAAAAAAAACAAAAAATTTCTCCACTTTTATTGTATCTTAGCTGAGACTCCTGTACTTAGATTAAAGATCAAGCACTCTCTGAAAGCATCCAAGCGGCTCTGACCAACAACCTGCTAAATCTAACAAGAATGACAGCCCACATCTACTGAAGTCTATGCGAAGTATCCTAAGCACTTGCACAATCACATTTAATATTCATAAATGTTCATATGTCCCATCACATAAGACAGGTGTCATTATTACAACTTCCATTTTTCAGGTCTATACAACCAAGGCTTAGAGGAACTGGCGTTACTCATCGCCACTCCTTAGTTTTTGCTCTCCTTTGAGCTGTGATACATGAGGTACACAGAGGGGAATAAACGAGGGGTAAGGCAATGCAGTCTTTCCATGTCCCTCCTAGAGTCCCTCCATTTTTAGCTCCCCCTTAATACTCCCAAATCTACAGAGTATGGGTTTTAAGAATTATTCCAGTTCAATCCTACCTCCCACCGTATTTCAATATGTTTATTTAAAACTATTCATTCTGAAGATTTAGAAGACATTTTTACATGGGTCCCATCCACCATAAAAACTGCTTCAGTAAGAGTAAAACACTCAGGGTGTTGGACTCGGACAACCCTGCTTTATCAAGGTTGCTGAGCATGTGTTTGATCAAAACTTCACCTACCCAGATGCCTATCTCTGTTTGTTACATCTCACACAACTGATTTAAATCTTTCGGCTGGCTACCATGGGTTAACTCTGACAAAGCCAAGGTCTGGGCTTTTTGAACCTGAATATTCTCTTATAAAAGGCTGAAAACCCACTGCCCTCCTTGTCATCTCAGTAGAACACACCAGAAATCCAAGGTAATCTGATGGGAAACTGAGAGCGGTTTTCTGTTGAAAAAAACAAGTCAAAGTACATGCTCTCCCACTATGGATCAGCAGTATCATCTTCAAACATGACAACCATAACGAAATTATATATTTTATATACACATTATAATTGCAAACCTTTAAGATACATGCACATTAACAAAGCCTAAAAGAACACTCACAAAAATGAACATAATTGCTTTAGTTAGAGAAGCATAATTAAGGAAAATATTTTTCTAACTCACAAATTCTGCAATTTTATTACATTGTCTTAATCATAAAATAAGGTCTACATTTTAAAATGATTTTTAAAAAATTTTGGTCCCTGAAAATCTAATTCTCTCTAAAGCACATTGTCACACATGATGGTTTAATGTGGAAATATTCCAAGAACATCCTGCACACTGTTGATGATGTTCAGAGAAGGATCTAGAACTTTAAACTTCTAAGTACAGGTTCCTATAGCCTGAGTTTCTGATTTTAACAATGGCGACAGAGTAGGGTACAGAATAACACCTGGCTTTAAAATGGTTGCTGGCCATGTGGCAGCTGTTTGATCAGGCTGTAGGAAGTGTTCCTTGACCCAGCCTCATGACACCTCTTGATCTCCAGCTGCAGAAGTTCTGTAGTTTTGGAAATGACCCAGGGAGATGCCACAGGAAGCACATGCAGGAAGAAAAAAGCAGAAGCTTTGGACAGATCAGCAGGCTAAAGCCACAGCTAAGAAAGTGATCATTTTGTGAAGAACTTTTAGTATTCTTTGATGGTCTGTTAAATCACTATCAATGATCTCCAAGGACAAAGGGAAAATTTTGCCTTAAAAAAGTCTAGAGTGGAGAAAAAGTTATGGGTTCTAGACTTTGCTTTTAAAGTTGCTTTTTAAAAAATTTTTTAATTTTTTTAATGTGAAAAATAATATATATACAAAAAAGCAATGATTTCAAAGCATACTATAACAACTAATTATAGAACAGATTTCAGCGCTTGGTATGGGATGCGGTTTCACAATTTTAGGTTTTTCCTCGGCTGCTCCAAGACACTGAAGACTAAAAGAAATATCAATATAATGATTCAGCAGTCATACTCATTTGTTAAATCCTATCTTCTCTGTTATAACTCCACCCTCTCCTTTGATTTAAAGGTACTTTTATTGATAGGACTGGGGCAGGAGGTCTGTTTTAGGATATGTGGATCTCTTTCTTTCATGTGTCTACCAAAGTAATCAAAGCTAATGGTCCAATAAAGTAGTGTTTCACTAAAATGTAAGCTCAAAAATTCATTTGTTTTGTAGATGGATGTATCCCCTACACCTAAAAGAGGGTATATAGCAGGTGCTGAGAAAATATCTGCTGAAGGAATGACTGTATCTTTGGAAAGCAATGCCTCTAGAGACTAAAAACATCCAAAGGGTCCCTCTGTGTCTGCTCAAAGCAGTCACGTGATTGGTAACCTAACAAAAGCCAATAAACAGTCTGCTAATACAGAACACACTCTAGTATGCAAACACCATTGTTACTGTAAGCATGGTTTACTAACAATATTCTTTGTATCCATAAATATAAAAATAAAAGAATAAGTAATGGAGTCAACTGTTCTGATTTAAATCCTGGCACCAACCCCTACTAGGTATGACCCTGGACAAGTTACTTAACTTCTCTCAGATTCCACATCTAAAAAACAACAACAAAAAGGGGAACAATAATAGCATCTATCTCTTAGGATTACTGAAAGGATGACAAAATTATTAGCACAGATTCTGTCACAAAGAAGTATCTAATAAATGTCAGTAATTATTATTTTTTACTATTTATATACCCCAATCATATCTCTGGGAAAGGATCATAAATTCACTTAACCCACACAAAGAAGTGGCCTTAAATGAGGAGTAGGCACTAGAATGCACTCCTTTGCATAAATGAAAAGAAAAGAAAAACCACATTAATTGGCCCTAAGTACTTATTTTTTGACCCTTCTCAATCTTTATCTCTCTTCTAGCCTTTTCTTCCCAAGTCAACATAAAACCTTTCCTGAGCTCCTGTGGGCCTGGCTCAGCCATTTATCCTTGTTCTGTAATAACTATGTGCCCCTGAGAAGCACAGTTAAACTCGCAGGGCCTCAGCTTCCACATATGTATAATAAAAGAAGGGGACAGTAGCATAATAGATTATCTTTCAATTATCTTCTAAATCTAAAAATCCACAAAGAAGTAACTGATAAGTATTAGTAAATTCCAGTCAACTACTGACTTGACTCTGCTCTTAGAAAGTACATTTTAGCCATATTTGGAATACAACCCAAAAACTAGCAAGTATGACACCCACCTGAAAAGCTAAATTTTGGGCAGGCCACAGTGGCTCAGCAGGCAGAGTTCTCACCTGCTATGCCAGAGACCCGGGTTCGATTCCTGATGCCTGCCCATGCCAACAAAACAAAACAAAACAAACATACAAACAAAAAAAGCTAAATTTTTCCTGGTATAAGTTTCAAAGAACAGAAGAAACCCTGAAGTTTTAGTTCAATTGCCTTATCACAATAAAATGGACTTGTAGTAAACCAGAACTTTTTCTTAGGACCACCCAAGGGTCCTTTATTTACAAGTGTCAAGGTACAGTCACTAAGCATTTTAAACCACAATAAATTGTCAAACCAGTGCTTAAAATTTCAAGGCAATTGGGCAGGGAACTGACAATCTTGAAGAATCAGAACTGTCATTCAGCACACAAAAAGCGATTTAAAAATCACACCAACATCTTTGGCTCTTTGTGCTACCTAACCTCTCCCCATCACATCATGTATTTCTGCTGAGGAACAAGGGTCTAATTTAAAATGATGTTGTAGGTTAGCAATTGACATGGAAAGCTGTTTACAATATACATTTTTGGTAAAAAAGGCAGATTATAAAATAATATGATCAGCAATATTATTCCCATTTTAGTAAGCAAATATATATATGTGTCCTATCAAATATGTATATATGTATATATTTGATAGGGCACACATATCTGATAGAATACATCCCAAATTAAGTTTATAATTTAAACATTTTTTGGCATGTGTATTTTATTATTTTTCTACAATGAAGGTACAGATTCTGAAATAATATTTCACAGAGTTTTATTTAACAAGAAAGATGGAACTAGCACCTAAATTTTAACCAAATGTCACTCTGAGTTCAACAGCCAACAGTTCTGCAGCACAGAGGCACCAATGTCTTTTGCACCCTGTGCCTGCAGCTAAGTTGGGATGGGGGTGGAAGGGGGGGGCAAGATGTTTTTACTAGCGGTCATCAGGTATGATCAAGATGGTCCCAGATCTCTCCTTCTCTGTTCATCTCAGTTTCCTGAGCCATCAGCTTCCCACTTACCTGCTTTACCAATTTGTAACAATATTAGAGAAGAGCTGAGTTTACAAAACACGGCCAAAGGTTCTAAATTATATATGGTTCAGAGTTTTAACTTTCACATTCACTGATTTAGGAAAATCAATGACTCAAGAGCCCAAATTATGCTGGCAAAGGTCCAATTTTACAAGTTGGAATTAAAGACTATCCCTCATTTTAGTCTTCCCAATGCCAATCCTTTCTAATCACAAGGGGGAAAAAAGCCCAGAATGTTTAAAAGCATGATTTTCAAATCCTTTATTTAGTTTAGCACTTCTGTTTTTAACACAAAGTGCTGACTCTAGGCAGACTCTGGCATACTGAAGGTACTTGCAGTTGAACCTTCCGAGTTCATTATCAGGGCCAAGTATCACTGTAAGGCACAAAGGTTGTTCTGGCACCTCAGGGATCGACCAGCATCTGAGAAACTGTGATTTCAAAGCAGAAGTGTGCAAAAGCAAAGAGTGTACAAAGAAATAAGTGATAGCAAGACACTCCGAAGGCAGAAAAGATAACAGCAATCTGAGGGAAAAGAGTAGAGGCAGTAGAATGAATGTCTTCAGAAAAATAGGTTCTGAGGAGTTCATTTTAGTGGGTGGGCCAAAAGAGGTTACCAGCTCAGTTCTCTGAGAGGCACAAAAGGCACATTTCAGTGCTGCATTTCAGACAATGTGATAAAGAAAAAAAGATACAACCCTATTGTTAGCAAAAGCTAGGTACATAAAAATAATAATAATTTGCTTTCTCACACTGCCCCCCCCAACCTAATCTGTTTTAAAAATCCTCAATTTAGGTCAGATCCTTTTGCTCTATTACAAAACATTTTTAGAGGCAGACTACAAGAAAGAAGCATAGCGTCTACACAGCATTACTTTAATGCAAGAAAACAAAACTGCCAACTGTAAGTATCTGAAAAAATGTGACCACTTTAGGCTTAATCTTAGGTTGAACCAACCCCCTTCCCTAATTACCCCTCAAAGGAAATATATCAGGCACTGTGGGCAAAGAAGGAAAATATGTCTAATTACAACATGTGCACTTGGTAGATGAAGAATTTGGACATTCTTGAACTCTGGCCACATTTCAGAAGACTTTCCATTTGCAGTTTAATCTCACTGAAAAAGAAAGGTTAAAGATCAGCTGCCTTTCAACTATGGCTCAATCAAAAAAAGGCACAAAGAGAAATGATGACATTACTTAAATGTGATATCATAAGGGAGGCCTACTGAAAATTTAAGATGACCCTGACTCCATATCAAGTGTTAACATAGTAAGTGGTTTTTATTCGAAAATAAAACCCTTGAAACAAGGGTACTCTCCACTGGAGAGTCTTGAATTTGAAGAAAAATATGCAAAGGCTTCAGGCCCCAAGAGGTCTTACAAAAGCAGCCTCTGACCAAAGCCTCTCTTCTGTAGCCTGCTGGCCTCTGCTTTACTGAAATAGAAGGCACTCAGAAACAAGGAATTTAGTAGTGCTTTTGAACATTGCTGATTAAAGTGCTTGAGAGAGAAGCTGAAAAAGTCTTCACAAATCCAAAATGAGAGCATCTAATTAAGCATTTGGGTGAGGAGCTATTGCTCAAGAAGCCCTTGGCATGGTCTACTAGGTATGACCTCTCCAAACTCCTGTTTTATGACTTCCGTTGCCCACCCAGCCTCTGCCACTCTGCCTCATGGTCTCCTCCAACCTCTCAGCCACACTCCTACCCCGACCTCTGCCTTGGCTGTTCAAGGTAGAGACCTGGACTAGTTTTCCCTCAGATCTCTCAACTTCCTTCAAGTCTTTACTCAAATGTCACCTCTGCAATGAGGAAAAGGATGCTTTTTCTTTCAGTTGTACCCATCGCCAACTAATAGGCCATTATAATTTACCTGCCTATCTATTGTTTCCTCTGTTCCTCCTCTCCCACTCAATAAAACTAGAGAACACCAGGGATCTTTGTTTTGTTCATACCAAGTTAACAGTGATTGGCACATGGTAAGAGCTTAAAATATATTTTCTGAATGAATGAACTTCTTGACAGTAAAATTCCAGGAGGAAGCTATTTGAAGCATAAGCAAGAAAAAGGGAAAGGGTGACTGATGGTGAGGGGGGTGAAATGAAAGGGAAAGAAGCGACACAGGGGATTATCATAGGGAGAGCAGAGACTGCCCTAGGCTGGGACAGCCCCACAGTTTCTCCCTGCAAAACTGATGAGTGGGGAGTAGGTGCACTGTATTCTGTCAGCCTCATCAAATCGCACTCTCGAAAGCGGGCAGCCGGGACACGCGAGCTCGAAAAAGTCACTAAGAAATTCCAAGCGCAAGGCAGAGCCACCCGGGCGACAGCCTCTGGGCAGGCCCACAGGGGGGTCCGGACCACCCAGCCAGCCCTTCCCTTCCAGCGGAAACCAGGACGCCCGTCCTTTCCACAGTAGCCGGGTCGTCCCAGGCCGCAACAACTTCCCCGGCTCCAGCCCCCCACCCGGAGGCCAGAGAGGCGAGCCCAGCGTTCGGACACCTGCCTGCCCGCGGCGGAGGTCTCCACTCCCGCCAGGTGGGGAGGCCTCAACGCGTCCTGCGAGTCTCACCCCACCAGGGCTTTCCTCCCGCGGGCCGGCAGGAAGCGCAGCGGGCCTCCGCGCTCCTGGGCTGGGAAGGGGTTCCCGGCGCCCCTAAACCGCGGCCCCTCGGGCCAGACGCCCCGCCCGCGCGGTGCCCCCTCACCTCCGGGCGCACGTACGACACGAAGGAAGGCTTGGGCGCCTTGGTGCCGCCGACGCCGACGACTACCCCTTTCCCCAGCATTCCGCCGCCCTGGGAAGCAGCGACCCTCGAGAGCAGACGCGGTAGCGGCGGCAGCCACCAGCACCAGCGGCTGGGACTCCGCCCATCCCCAGGGCCGCGGCGACCACGGCGCCGCCCGTATCCGGCTCCGCCGCTGACACCACTCACCCCGCCCAGGCCCTTGGGCCCCGCCCACTCTGCGCGCCTGCCCACAGATCCCGAAGCCGGAGGCCACGCCCCTTCCCTCGAGACTGCGTGTCTGGCGGGCGCAGATCCACCTTCGAAGGCGGCTCTACTCCAACCCTCTAGCGTCAAATCCCGCCCCCATGCGTTCTCTAATTGGCCAGAAGGCCTTTCCAGCCAAGCCCCTTTTTGAATGACTCTGAAGAGACGTTTTCGCTAACCAATCCAGAGAGCGTTGTCTTTGATACTTCCAGGTGATTGGGTGCCGAGGAAGTTGCCGTCGTCCAATGATGCACTGAGTTGTCACTAAATTGTTGAGGGCAACAGCTCATTGCCGTTGTCTTCGCTTAGCTTGCTGCTTTGGTAGCGGACATTCAAAAGTATGATGTATTGAATCTCATTGTTTTACCTGATGAGTTCCAAACTCACTTAGTGATATTCACGTTTTATTGCTTTTAATGGAGACAAAAATTAGACAAATCCAACGAGCTAAGGAACAAGTTTGCGTGTTTGATCATAGACGGCATTGTCCACTTCATTTTTCCACGGTTTACTGTTGGTGCTTCTAACAGGTAGAATAGTAAAGCTCTTAAGAGACTTCTTTTATCTATTCTAAGACTTTATCTTCTTTTTATCTTTATCTTCTCTTTATCTTTTTGTCATGAAAACACTGACAAAACCCTCATCTTCAGTCAAAATTACAAAATAAAAGTTCCTTTAAATTCCACATTTGGCGTCAAGTATTATGTTGGACGCGGAGAAGTAAGACAGGATCCAGCTCTCAAGAAATTCAGTCTAGCGGAAAAAACGAATAACAAACACCTGCAGTTAATTTTTTCTCAGGCACTGTATTAAACATTAATCTCACCATTACCCTCTTAATCTCCACGAGCGGTCGACCCAGCAACCACCAAAACCCCTCAGATAAACAAAATCTAGGTGAAAACTAATATGCTTCTTTTTGTAAGCATAGTTTCAAGAAAAGTCAGGTAGTCTCGTTTCCAGCCAGATTGCCATCATTTGAAGCCAATTTCAATATCCCCACTTTTAATGGAGAAAACTCAGGCAGATTTAAGTAATTTGGTCAGATCTCAAAACTAGAGCTTGGATTCTAACCCCGGTTTATCTGAATCCAAAGCCCAAGTTCCTCATAGCATAATAATACAAACTAAGAGGCAACACAAAGGAGGAGTGGTCAGTTATATCTGGGAAGTCCAAGTAAGGTTTCTTAAAGAAAGATACCCCTTAAGGAGGTGTTAAAGAATTAAGTTATCAGGACTAAGAATATTGCCTTATATTTCACAGCAGTTTTTACTTTTCAAAGTGTAACGACAAGTCAGGTTTTTACATTTTTCCTTTCTCGCTTTTCAAAGTACTTTTCATTTCCCAGATCATGCGTGAGAATCAGCATGTTAATGTGGGTAAGGAGTGGGTCAGGGGCGGGGAGGTATCCTGAGCCCATCTGTTGCCAGGACTAGCTTCTCGGGCATGCGACTAGAGAGCAGGGCC
>PVIY010028042.1:0-33526 GCA_004026745.1 Myrmecophaga tridactyla | reverse complement strand
AAGGTAGATAAAAGGAGCATCAGACACAAGGTTTTCACAATCACACAGTCACACTGTGAAAGCTATATCATTATACAATCATCATCAAGAAACATGGCTACTGGAACACAGCTCCACATTTTCAGGCAGTTCCCTCCAGCCTCTCTGCTACATCTTGGTTAACAAGGTGGTATCTACTTAAAGCCTAAGAATAACCTCCAGGATAACCTCTCGACTCTGGGATCTCTCAGCCAATGACACTTTGTCTCATTTCACTCTTCCCCCTTTTGGTCGAGAAGGTTTTCTCAATCCCTTGATGCTGAGTCTCAGCTCATTCTAGAGTTTTTCTCAATCCCTTGATGCCGAGTCTCAGCTCATTCTGGGATTTCTGTCCATGTTGCCAGGAAGGTCCACACCCCTGGGAGTCATGTCCCACGTAGACAGGGGGAGGGTGGTGAGTCTGCTTGCTGTGTTGGCTGGAGAGAGAGGCCACATCTGAGCAACAAAAGTCTTGGGGGTGACTCTTAGGCCCAATTTTAAGTAGGCTTGACCTATCCTTTGAGGGGTTAAGTTTCATATGAACAAACCCCAAGATGGGGGCTCAGCCTATAGCCTTGGTTGTCCACATTTATTGTGAGAATATCAAGAATTCAATTTGAGGAGGCTGAATTTTCCCCTTTTCTCACCATTCCCTGAAGGGGACTTTGCAAATACTTTTCAATTCACTGATCAAATTACTCTGGGATTCATCGGGGCATCACTCGACAAACCAACAAAATCTCATGTCCTACCCAAGGTTCCATGTACTTATGTTGTTCAACCAACTATCTACATAAGTTATATTAGAAGATGCACTAATCAAAATATAAATTTTGTACCAAATAAACATTTTTTGCTTTAGTCTCACACACAGGATGAAATTTTAAAATATTAATTACCATCAATTTTCAGCACCCTGCAGTAATGACATTCCTTTATTCTTCCTCATGCAAAAACATTTTTAAAATTTGTACATTCAGTCGTATCATTATACACTCTAGGCATTCCTAGACTACACCATCTCAATTTTTATCATCTATCTTTCTTTGTGATTACATTTATGCCCCCAGCTCTCCTCCCTCTATCATTCTCACATTCAGCTTCATTCAGTGTTCTAACATAATTGTATTACAGTTAGGTAGTATTGTGCTGTCCATTTCTGAGTTTTTAAATTCATTCCTGTTGCACAGTCTGTATCCCTTCAGCTCCAATTACCCAGTATCTTACCCTATTTCTATCTCCTGATGGTCTCTGTTACCAACGAAATATTCCAAGTTGATTCACTAATGTCAGTTCATATCAGTGAGACCATACAGTATTTGTCCTTTTATCACACTCAGCATAATGTCCTTAAGATCCATCCATGTTGTTACATACTTTATAACTTTATTCTGTCTTACAGCTGCATAATATTCCATCATATGTATATGCCACAGTTTGTTTAGCCACTCGTCTGTTGATGGACATTTTGGCTGTTTCCATCTCTTGGTAATTGTAAATAATCCTGCTATAAACAATGGTGTGCAAATGTCCGTTCCTGTCCTTGCCCTCATGTCCTTTGAGTAGAGACAGCATATAGATGGGTCCTGTTTTTAATTCATTCTGCCAGTCTATGTCTTTTGATTGGGGAGTTTAATCCATTAACATTTAGTGTCATTACTGCACGGGTAGTACTTTCTTCTACTATTTTGCCTTCTGGATTTTATATGTCATATCTAATTTTCCTTCTTTTTTACCTTTACTCATACTCTTCCTTTCTACACTCCTCTCTACACCTCTCTCTTCTGTCTTTTCCTATCTGTCTCTAGTGCTCCCTTTAGTACTTCTTGCAGAGCCGGTCTCTTGGTTCCAAATTCTCTCAGTGATCTTTTGTCTGAAAATGTTTTAATTTCTCCCTCAGTTTTGAAGGACAATTTTGCTGGATATAGAATTCTTGGTTGGCAGTTTTATTCTTTTAATAATTTAAATATATCATCTGTCTTCTCCCTCCATGGTTTCTGCTGAGATCTACGCATAGTCTTATTGGGCTTCCCCTGTATGTGATGGATTGCTTTTCTCTAGCTGCTTTCAAGAGTCTCTCTTTCTCTTTGACCTCTGACATTCTGATTAGTAAATGTCTTGGAGTATGTCTATTTGGATCTATTCTCTTTGGGGTCCGCTGCACTTCTTGGATCTTTCATTTTAATTCTTTCATAAGAGTTGGGAAATTTTCAGTGATAATTTCCTCCATTAGTTTTTCTCCTCCTTTTCCCTTCTCTTTTCCTTCTGGGACACCTGCAACACGTATACTCATACATTTCATATTGTCTTTCAATTGCCTGAGTCCCTGCTCATATTTTTCCATTTTTTTCCTGATATTTTCTTTTTCTTGTCGGATTTCAGATGTTCTGTCCTCCAGTTCACTAATCCTATGTTCTGTCTCTCGAAATCTACCATTGTAGGTTTCCATTGTTTTTTTCATCTCTTCTACTGTACCTTTCATTCCCATAAATTCTGTGATTTGTTTTTTCACACTTTTGATTTCTTCTTTTTGCTCATTCCCTGCCTTCTTTATATCCTCCCTCAATTCACTGATTTGGTTTTTGATGAGGTTTTCCATGTCTGTTCATATATTCTGAATTAATTGTTTCAGCTCCTGTAGCTCATTTGAATTGTTGGTTTATTCCTTTGACTGGGCCATAGCTTCAATTTTCCTAATGTGATTTGTTATTTTTTGCTGGCATCTAGGCATTTAATTACCTTAATTAGTCTATTCTGGAGAGTGCTTGCACTTCTTTTACCTAGGGTTTTCTTGCTGGATGCATTTGTTGTCCATCTGTTCTTTGACATTCAGTTCAGTTTTATCTTTACCTCTAGCTTAAGTTTTGTTTAACAGAGAATTTTTCAGTTCTTGTTTTCTTGTTTCTTGCCCTGCTTGTATGGTGCCTTTTCCCCCCACCCTTAGGAGGGTCTACTTAGGTATTATAGACCCCAGTCGGATTTTCCCAGACCAAACTGGCCTCCTGTCAGGAGGAAGGAGCCACCCACATCAGTTTTCCCTGAGAGTGAGACCCAGCAGGTTGAAAGACTTTCCTGTGAAGTCTCTGGGCTCTGTTTTTCTTATCCTGCCCAGTACGTGGTGCTTCTCTGACTGCAGGTCCCACCAGTATAAGATGATGTGGTACCTTTAACTTTGGCAGACTCTCCCTGCTGGGGGCGTGGTGGAGACAGAGGAGAGGTTGTAGGCTGGTTTTAATGGCTTCAAATGACAAAGCCCTGGGGTCTGAACTCCTTGAGGGAGGGATTCCAGGGGAAGGCACAGGCTCCAGACAAGCCCTCAAACGAGCTTGTTTCTGCCTATGCCTGGGGCGGCTGCAGCCTGAGGAGCCCTGCTGTTATATCCAAAGGCAGTCAAGCATTTTTTAGGAATACAGCCACAAAAACCTGTTTCCTTCTTTTTTTTTCTTTCTTTTTCTGTCAGCCCTGCCCCCTTGGCACCGGTGCAAAAATGAGCAACCTCTGCTTTGATAAGGTTCGCCTGAGGTGGGGGCCTATTTTTAGTAGTCAGAATTTGTTAATTAATTCCACAATTGGCGTTTGGTTGGGCTCAGCCCCTGCTGCTGGTAAAGTCCCTTTCCTTTCCCCTCTGTGAAGCAGCCTGTGGGGGAAGGGAGCTGGTTGCCGTAGCTTGGGGAACTCATGGTTCCAGGGGGGCTTGAAGCTGGTCCAGCTGTCCAGACTTGGGAACGCTGTGTGTCCACTCACTGATGTGGCCCAGGAGCTGTTCTGTACTGTTTCTTATTATTTAGTAGTGGTTCTGGAGGACGAACTAAAATGCACACATTGTTAAGCCACCATCTTGGCCTGGAAGTCATCACTGAAAAATTTTATAATAGCTCCAAAAAAAACCAGCACACATAGATTTAACAAAATATTTTCAGGATTTGTATGCTAAAATTACAAAAACGCAAATGAAAGAAGGCCTCCCATGCTGATTGGAAGACAACAGTTAAGACATCAATTTACCCCAAAACGGTCTTTAGGTTTAAGGCAATTCCAATCAAAATCCAGCAGGATCTTTTGTAGATGCAGACAGATACACACAAGCAGGCCAAAATACAAAGGCAAGGTAACTAGAACAGCCAAAGCAATTTTAAAAACGAAGAACAAAGTTGGAAGACTCACACTACCTGACTGTGAGACTTACTATAAAGCACCATAATCAAGACAGTGTAATTACTATAGATATTAATACATATGACATATTATTAAAATATATATTACTCCGGTAATATACAGTGTAATATTAGCAAAACAATAGGCAAACAGATCAACAGAAGAGAAAAGGAAGCACAGAAATACACCCACACATAATGGTCAGTTTATTATTTTACAAAGGTGAAAAGGCGATTCAATGGAGAAAGGACAGTTTTTTCAACAAGTGCTATTGGAGCAAGCGGGACAGCCATATGCAAAAAATCTACCAAACCCATATGTCACACCTCATACAAAAAACAACTGAAAATGTATCATATACATAAATGTAAAACATAAAACTATGACACTGAAAGTGCAGACCATAAAGGGAAAAACATTAATAAATTGAACTTTATCAATATTAAAAATGTTTGGTCTACAAAGACATAGGTAAAGAGAAAGAAAGTCAAGGCACAGGTTGGAAGAAAAATCTGTAAATCACATATTGAACAAGGAACTCCCATCCAGAATATACAGAGAAATCTCAAAACTCAACATTTAAGAAAACAAACAACTCTTTCTTTTAATGGGCAAAAGACAGAACAGGCAGTTAGTTAACCAAAGACGATAATCAGATGGCAAATGAAAACACGAAAAAAATGCTCAACATTGACGCATTAGCCATCAGGGTCTGAGAATGGCCAAGAAAAATCCCAAAAAACAAACAAAACCTTGACAAGTTATGATGAAGATGCAAAACATCTAGAACTCTCATATTGCTGAGGGAACTGCAAAATGCTACTGCCACTCTGGAAAAATAGTTCAACCGTTCCTTATAAAAGTTAATTACAGGTGGGTCACAGTGGCTCAGGGGCAGAGTTCTCGCCTGCCATGCCAGGTTAGATACCTGGTGCCTGCCCATTAAAAAAAAAAAACACGTTAATCATATACTTTCCACAAGACACAGCAATCCTAGTTCTAAGAATTTACCCTAGATACATGAAAATTCATCTTCACACAAAAAACCTGTAAGTCAATGTTTACAGCAGCTTTATTTATAACTGTCCCAGAGTGGAACCAACCCAAATATACTTCAACAGAATAGATAAACTGTGCCACATACGGCAGACTACTCCTGAGGAATAAAAAGAACCGATCACTGCTACATGAAAAAGCATATGATGAATCCCAAAGGCGCTGCGCTAAGTGGGAGAGGCCAGGCTCAGAGGGCTCTATGGCATGACCCCATTTACGTGAGATGCTGCAAGGGCAAAGCAGAGGGGGGTGCCGGGGCCTGGGAGTGGGGTTAGCAGCCGACCAAAGAGCAGCATGAAGGAATTCTGGGCAGTGACGAAATGTTCTATTTTATTGCCATTACGTGAATCTACATATATTAAAATTCATATAACTGTATACCTAAAACATTAAATTTAATGTATGCTATCTGAAAAAAAAATAACCTGTGTACTTTTACTCTCACTCAGAAAGAGTAATTGTACGTAACAAACTACCTACCCCAAAACTCAATGGCTTAAAACAAGAAGTCTTTAATTTGATCACAAGTTTATAGGTTAGTAATATAAGGCTGAGCTCAAAAACAGTACTTCTCATTATTGTATCGAGAGATAACTGACATATGTAACTCTTATGATGATCAGACCTCCATTCCCTCTCTGGCTGCGAGGTCTCTGTCCAGCACACAGGTCTCCTTGCTGTCCTCTCACGTGGCCGGTACCCCACTCACTCTTCCTTCAGCTTGGCTTACTCCCTCAACCCCTTCAAGTCTCTTCTCAAATGCCTCAGGGAAGCTGAGGAATTTCAGCCTTTCTGACAAACAGTGCTGGAGGAAACAGACATCCACAGGTAAGAAAATGAACCGTGTAAACTCCATGCCCCACACAAAAGTTAACTCAAATGGGGATCAAAGAATTAAATGTAAAACTGCACAACTTTTAAGAAAAAAAACAAAGAAAAATCTTTGGGACCAAGGACTAGAGGAAGAGTTCTCAGATTTTGCAATAAAAGCACTATCAATAAAAGGAAACATTTATAAATTGGATCTTATCAAAATTAAGAACTTTTGCTTTGTGAAGAGAATGAAAAGACAAGCTACAAACTGGGGGAAGATACTTGCAAAACGACATATTCAACAAACTAGAATCTAGAATATATAAAGAGTTTTCAAAACTCAATAGTAAAAACACAATCAAACTAGAAAATAGGCAAAAGATATGAATAGACATTTCACCAAAGAGGATATATAAAAGCAAATAAACACATTAAAAAATGTCCAACATCATTAGTCATCAGGAAAAAGCAAATCAAAACTACAATGAAATGGGCGGGCAACAGTGGCTTAGTGGCAGAGTTCTCACCTGCCATGCCAGAGAGCTGGGTTCACTTCCTGGTGCCTACCCATGCAAAAAAATAAACAAACAAACTACAATGAAATATCACTACACACCTATCAAAACAGCTAAAGTGAAAAAGAATGACACCACCAAAAGTTAATGAGATTGTTGCGGCTCCCTACTGCTCATACACTGCTGGTGGGAAAGCAGGTACAGTCGTCACTTTGGAAAACAGTGACATTTACGACACAGCAATTGTACACCTGGGCATTTATCCTGGAGAAATGAAAACCTATATTCATGGAAAAAACCATACACAAATGTTTCTGAACTTAATTCAAAGTAGCTGAAAAATCTCAAACAATCCAGATGTCCTTTAAGAAGTGAATGATTGAACTGTTATACATACATACCATGGAATACCATTCAGTAATAAAAGGAAGTATTGATAAATATGACTTGGATAGAACTGCAGGGAATTATGCTGAGTGAAAAACAGCAATTCCTAAAGATTAAATTCAATGTATACAACCTTTTTGAAATAATGGAATTTTAGAAACGGGTAATAGGTGAGTGCTGGCTGCCATGGTTTAGAGACTGGAAGGGAGGAGGGTGGCTATGAAAGGGCAGAACACGAAGGACCTTGTGGGGGAGAAATTTCAGTGCCTTGATTGTACTCCTGCACACACAACCCATACGTGAAAACTGCACAGAACAAACCACATGTGCACACACACAAGTGCAAGTAACACCGGGCATATCTGAACTGGACAGGTGGGTTGTATCAATGCAAATATTCTGGTTTTGACACACTATATGAAAAATATAATTTTGCAAAATGTTACCACTGAGAGAACTGGATAAAGCATAGACAGGATCTCTCTACATAATTTCTTATAAACCGCACGTGAATCTGCTATTATCTCAACAAAAATTTCAATTAAAAAAATGTAGGAAAGAGGTATAAGCCCTAGATCTAATATACACGTAAGGATTGCCAAAAGGAGCTGAGCTAGAGCAAGAATAGGGAAGGAAGGGGAGGTAAAAAGAGAGCAGTGTAAAGACTGGCTCCACAGAACACAACCTGGCCATTTGTACTTTTTCTCACCTCTCTGGTAGCCACAGAACTGATTTCAAATAACTAGCACAGGAAAATACAATTTATCCACAATGTATACTAAAAACAGCACAACAACATTAGACGAAAAAATAAAGCGATATAACGTTTATTAAAAAGGAATTCTAGAAAAACTTTGCCCCAAAGCAAAGGGAAAAAAATACAACTAAATATTTTACCATAAATTAAAAAAAAAAAAAAAAATGTAGTAAGAGCTTTAAACATGTGAGAACTCAGGGAAAACTACCCCTGTAAGTCCTTCTTGAGAAAATGACTACAATACATACCTTGTTCAACCAAAGGATAAGTGGGGAAACACAGCAAATAAAGATAGTAAGCAATAAATATTTAACTGTACAACCAAGAGTAAAATAAAAATGGAGACAGAATAGAACAAAACATAAGATTTATATGCTCTAATTATGTAGAAATTGATGAGAAGGAGAAATGGAGGAAAGAGGCAGAGTAAATTCATTGATTATCTCATGTAATAAATATCTGGAAGTCAAATTAAGAATAAAAAAACACACAGAAGTATAAGCATATTTTAAGAACAGGAGGGTAAAACACTAGATGATATTGTTGATGAAAATCAGGGAGTAAAGGAGAAAAGACAAGAAAAAAATGTTAATTCAAAAATTTTATAGTAAGAAGCCAAAAAATATTGTCTAAAGAAACAATGCTGAGAGTATATTATAATTATAAAGGAAATAATTAAGAACAAAAATTCGAGCCTTTTTAAGTACCACAAGAATTATACAAAATCAAGTAAACAAACATCACAAAGACTTTATAAAAATAGAAAGCAAAATGACAGAAAGCAGACCAAATATCTGCGTCATATTAACAAATGTAAATAAGCTAGCTAAATTCACCTAATGAAGAAAAAGATTTTCACACAGGATCACAAAGAAAACCCAATTTCACACAACAGATACACCTAAAACAAAGCGATTTAGAAAGACAGGAAATAAAAGACCAAAAGTGTACCCCACAAACGCAAATAAGACATTAAAACCATTAAGAAGAGGTTCTCCCGCTACGTGGGACACGACTCCAGGGAATGAGCCGGGCCCAGCATCAAGGAACTGAGACAACCTTCTTGAAAGGAGGAAGAGAGAAATGAGACAAGATAAAGTGTCAATGGCTGAGAGACTTCAATTAGAGTCGAGAGGTTATTCTTATGTATTATATGGATATCCCTTTTCGGTTTTTAGTGCATCAGAACAGTAGAAGGACATACCTGAAACTGCTGAGCTGGGTCCCAGTGGCCCTGATTCTTGAAGACGACTGCATAACTATACAGCTTTTCCAGTGTGACTGTGTGGTTGTAAAAACCGTGTGGCTGACACTCCCTTTATCCAGGGTATGGACAGATGAGTGAAAAATAAGTAATGGTGGGGGGGAATAAGGGATAAAAAAATTGGATAGATTGCAATACTAGTGGTCAATGAGAGGAAGGGATAAGGGGTATGGGATGTAAGCGGTTTTTCTTTTTATTTCTTTTTCTGGAGTGATGCAAATGTTCTAAAATTGATCATGGTGATGAATACACAACTGTGTGATGATACTGTGAGCCACTGATTGCATGCTTTGGATGGACTGTACGGTACGTGAAGATATCTCAATAAAAATACTTTTTGAAAAAGATAAAATTCTGACTAAAAAGCTTATTAAACAAGATACATTAAAATGATTAAAAATTCACAATGAACATACTCATGAATATTTACATTCCATTATATTCATAAAGTAAAAATTACAGAAGGTAAGAGAGAGAAGCACATATTTAGATATACTAAACAGATTCAGTATATCTTTCACTCTATGACAGATAAAGCAGTTTAAAATAAAGCTATAGAGGGTGGTGCAACAGTGGCTCAGTGGCAGAGTTCTTGCCTGCCATGTCTACAGACCTGGATTTGATTCTCAGAGTCTGCCCATGCCAAAAATAAAATATTAAAAATTAAAGCTATAGAGAACTTAAATAGTGTAAGTAATTGTATTGGTTTGAAATTGTTATGTACTTCAGAAAAGCCAGGTTTTCTTTCCTAATTCAATCTTGTGGGGACAGACCTATTGCTTAAAGTGGAAAGTCTGGATGTTGCTATGAAGATGTGACATACCCAGTTGTGGGTGTGACTCACATGGAGATGTGGCTCTGCCAACTCACGATGGGTCTTGATTATTGTTTACTGGAGCCCTTTCAGAGGGAAAACACTTTGGAGGAACCATAGACACTTGGAGAATAACTGCTTCAGAGCTGACAGAGCAGACATGGAGATGCTTGGAGTGCCAACAGAGAGAGCAGACGCCTAGACACGATGTTTGCAGATGCTGAGCCCAGCACACGTCACCACGTGCCTTCCTATGAGATGCTAACAAGCCTGAACCCCAAGTTGTATCCCAAAGGAGCTAAGTGAAAGCCACAGAAACTCAGAGAGGAAACTGCCGGCACAAGAAGCTGAGAGCAACAGAACCAGGAGCAAGGACCAGCAGACACCGGCCATGTGCCTTCCCACGTGACAGACACTGGCCTGTCTTGAGTCCAGGTGTCTCTCTGGATGCCTTAGCTCGGACATTTTTACGGCCTTACAGCTGTAAACTTGTTAACTTAATATATTCCCTCTTTAAAAGGCATTCCATTTCCAGTAAATTACATCCTGGCAACATTTAATAAACCAAAACAGTAACAACGAAGACTGGAATGACATAAACAAACCTGTATAAAGAAATTAGGAAATATTTATCTTTCAAGTGTCCATAAAAACCATTCAGAACAATCAGTCAGGTACTAGGCCACAAAGAAAACCTCAATAAATTCCAGAAAAGAGAAATAGTAAATAAAATTTTCTAGTTATAAGGTACTGCAATTAGAAATTGATAACACAAACCACCTCTAGTTTGTTCTTTTTTTGGGGTGGGAGATTGCATGATCCAAGAATCAAACCCGGGTCTCCGGCATGGAAAGCAAGCTTTCTACCACTGAACCACCATGCACCGTTTTTTAAACTAAACTTAGATTTAAAAAAAAAAAAAGTGCAAAGGAAAATTCACAGTCATAACTACAATTAAAAATTAAGGAAAATGTACAATCAATGCAAGCTAGGGTCTATAGTCAACAGTAACATTGTAATATACTTCCACTCTGAGAGATTTCAAATAGAGTTGAGAGATTATTCTTATGCATTATATAGACAACCCTTTCTAGTTTATGGTGTATTGGAATGGCTGGAGGAAAGTACCTGAAACTGTTGAGCTGTGTTCCAGTAGCCTTGAATCTTGAAGATAATTGCATAAAGATATAACTTTTACAGTGTAACTGTGTGATTGTGAAAACCTTGTGTCTGATGCTCCCTTTATCTAGGGTATGGACAGATAAGTAAAAACATATAGATAATACATAAACAGTGGGTGAGATAAAGGGTAAAAATTGAATAGACTGAAATACTAGTAGTCAATGAGAGGGAAGGGTAAAGGGTATGGAATGCATGAGTTTTTCTTATTTCTTTTTGTAGAGTGATACAAATGCTCTAAAAGTAATCACAGTGATGATTCCACAACTATGTGATGGTACTGTGAGCTGACTGTATATCACATCTGAACTGTATGTGTGTGAAGATTTCTCAATAAAAATATTTTTTTTAAAATGAAGTAAGCATCCACTTCACAAAGTTAAAAGAACAAAATAAACTGAAGAGACGCAGAAATGGGGCATAACTATTTAAAAAAGAAAAAAAATAATGAATTGGAAAACATAAGAACTAATAAAAAGGATGGATTTGGAAAATAAATAAAATAGATTTAAAAAACTATTAGCTAAGCTAAAGAAAAAAAGAACTACCATTACACAGCTGAAACATCATTCAAGACTGGCTAATTTCACCTCTCCAATTCAGCACTTTCATTTCCCTTCATTCTTGTAATCTGTAAACATGCTGAATTCTCCTGTTCCTTAGAGAATGAGCACCTACCCAGTTACTTTCCTATCTTCCCTAAGCACCTAATATTCTATTCTGCCCACAGAATGTCCTTATGAAGGTTAGTTTAAAAGAAAATGGGCACAGCCCAAACACCCACAAAGAGAGGGATGGAAAGATCAAAGGTGATGGTGGAGTTATATAGAGAAGATAGGATTAACAAAAGAATATGAATGCTGAATCATTAAATTGATACCTCTTTTAGTCTCCAGTATCTTAGAGTGGCTAGAAGTAAAAACCTGAATTGTAACCCTTACCAAACACTGAAATCTGTTCTACAACTAATTGTTGTGCTGTACTTTGAAATGTATTGCTTTTTTGTATATATATCTTTCACACAGAAAAAAATGAGAAAAAAAGTCAAGTGTGATGATAAAAAACATTTATTCCTTCTAGCCTCCTATGTTCTGGAGCAGCTAGAAGGAAAAATCTTAGAGGATTGTATGGTAGCCGATAACAAACTCTGGGATCTGAAATGCATTACTTGTTGAAGGGTGCTTTGAAAACTATTCCTTTTTTATTTCTTTACTTTGTATATATGTTACATTATTACAAGTAAAAAAATAATAATAAAATAAGAAAATGAGCCAACTTCTGGAAAGATGGACGATAAGGACAGACAGAACTCACACTTTCACAAAAAACAACTAGAGAACAGGCAAAAACTGTCCAAAGCAGCAGTTCTGGGGCTCAGGGGGCCAGGGAAGGACCACTGCAACATATAAGGAAGAGTTGGAGGAAAAAGGCAGAGACGTTACAAATGGGAAACAGAGCTGTGTAAGATCAAATGCAGCCACCCTACAGCACGCAGCTGTGCACCGTTAAGGCCAAGCTGCCAGAATCGGTGCCCTCGTACTGGACGCTGGAAGGTGAAGTTCACCCTCAGTCCTGCAGCCTGGAGAGTGCAGGAGCCAACAGATCCGTCTGCAGAGACCCTGCTGTGGTTCCCATGCTCACCCCATCTAAGGCCAGCCACTTAAGGCTCCCAGATCAGGGGAAAAGAGGAGACCCTCCCCTCGGAAGAAGAAAAGGACTGATCTGAAGGTTGGTCGGTGAGGGAGCAGCTGTGATCCCTGATGTGTAAGGGACCAGGGTGTACAGGATGGGCAGCTTTCATGCAGAGGTGGGGTGAGGGAGCGTCACTGCTCCACCAGACCCTTCCTCCTCCAAGGTGCGCCCAGACAGACAAACAGCGCTCTCCTGAGCAGCTGTGGCTGTTACATAGACTCTGTGAGTCCCACAGTCTGGAGGGTTTCCACGGGGGAATCTGAGAACCACCAACTCCCCTGTACCCACAAGCTGAGGCTTCACCAGGGCGCACAGCACCCAATTCCCTCCCCCAGTGCCGACGGCTGAACCCGGGGAAAGGGGAGCAGCAGAACACTCCTGAACTAATGTTGGCTGGACAGGCTGAACCTCTGAGTGAGCAGCCTTCAACTGGACCCTGAACCAAGCGCACTATCTCCTGGGAAGACTAGAAAAGAGCAGTCCAGCCTGCTCTCTAAGAGCCTGCCCAAAGCAGCTGACCCTCTACGTGAACCCTGGCCCTGGTCTGGCTGGGAATTATTGACAAACCAAGTGCCCAGGTCACCTTCAACGTGAACCCAAGCAATAACAAAATCACAGACAAGAGAAGGAAACCAATTTTCAAAATAATCTTATCAAGAAATCAGATGCCCAGAAACCAGCAAAAAAAATCACAAGACACATGGATGAACAAGAAGACATGGTCAAGCCAAACGATGAAATTAAGAAGCCAGAGGAGACACAGAATTTGATCTAATCAAATATGTTCAAACAAATCCCCTAAATAACTTCAACAAGACGGTTAAAGAGATAATGGATATCAAGACACCAGAAGAGCATAAGGAAGAATGTGAAAGAGAAAAAAAATAGCAGATCTTATGGAAATGAAAAATACTATTGATGAATTTTTTTTTTTCTGGCACCAGAGTTCAGGAATTTTAATTTGTCCAAAAGTCACTGAAGCAAAAATCAAGATAAAACATTCTGCTTTTCTTTACAACCCACCAACACAAAAAAATTATCTGCAGGAAAAAAAGTTTTGTACATGAGATAAAACTTAATATAAATTCAAAACTTATAGATAAGGGTTAACTCTATCATTCACTTCTTCAAAGACTTCATATGAATATATCCAGTCAAAACCAAAAGGGCATCTCCCTTGAAATGCTATCTTGACATTCTTTCCAAGTGGACCACAGGACTGTACCCTGTCTTGGAATGTCCTCAGAAGGCTCTGTCATTGATCAGGTAACAGAAAAAAAAAGAATCCTTTCTTTCAAATGGAAGAGGGGAAGACAAACAGGAACAGAACTATAAAAAAATTCATCTTCTTTCCTTGGGGCTTGTGGTCTCCTTCTCTTGGCCCTTTAAAGCCACCCCCACCTCCCTGGCCTTTGCCACCTCCAAATCCTCCTTGGCTCCTCTGCCACCACCTCGACCTCCAAATTCCCCTCTGTCTCCGCCGCAACCCCCAAAGCCACCTTCAACCTTCGGCTTGGCCCAGTCTAAAGTAACTGCTTCCATCAACTTCACCATCTTCCATGGCATCCTGGGCAGCTTCAGCAGCTTCCTCACAGTTGAATACAAAACCAAACCCTCTGAAGACCTGTTTCTGGTCAGTGACTATCCTGGCACAAACGGAGCCTCAAGCGACTCCTTCAGTGTCTCTATGGAGGTGTCCTCCAACAGACCCTTGACAGAGTTTGGATGGCTGGCTTCTTGCATTAGTTGATCTCTGGGCCCTTGCAACTTCAACCTGATTGCTCTGCCCTCAATTTCTCTTTTATTACAGGAATTTAAAGTTTCTCTACCATCTTCAAATGAAGCAAATTCTATAAATGCATACTCTTTAGATGTGCCATTTTGGTTCTGGGGTACCTTGCTAGAAGTTGCCTTCTCAAATACTTCCTGAAGCATTTCTTCTGTTGCACTGTAGGAGAGTTTGTTTAAAACCAGAGATTTTGATTCACCACTCCAAGTGCTATTCTTCCCACCTCTATAATCTTGACTTTGTCCTTTCTCTCCTATGTAGTATAGAGAAATGGATTGCCCGTCCATCTCTGTTTCTTCCTTACTTCCAATGTTTTCTCTGCCTCAGCTTCTGTCTTAAGTTCAATATAAGCAATCCTTTTACTCTTCCCATCCTTGCTGACTAATCTGATCTCCACAGCATCTTCAAACACTTCTTTTAATTCATCCTGAATGACTTTGTAAGGCAAATTTTTGGCCAAAAGTGTTCTGGCAGCTCGATCTCTGCCTTTTCTTTTTGGTTTCTCTAATTTAATTTCAGTACCAAAGACTTTTGAACTTGTGAGCGCCAAGGCTTTTTCCAGGTCTTCAGCAGATTCAAAATCTACATAGCCAAACTTCCTAGACATACCATGACTGGTATGATGTCGTCTGACATCCACAACAACAAATCATTTTTCTCAAAAAGGCCATGAATCCCTCTTTTCAAGTCAGGAGCAGATTTGTTGAAGTTTAGGTTTCCAATAAAAAGATTGAAGGCTGTAGTTTCTAATGCTTCTACTTTCTGTTTCTTGGCTTTAGGAGCAGCTTTTTGCTTGGACATTTCCTCCTTTCATTTTCCAGGTGCTTCTTTGTCAGGCTTTCCTCTTCTTCCTCCTCCTCCCCCTCATCTTCAGCTATGCTCTTGGCCTTCACAGGAACAGCTTTTATAGACGCTTTGTTTTGGCTGGTGTAGTCTCCAAAGGTTCTTCTTCAGAGTCATCCTCATCGTCGTCTTCATCATCTTCATCCTCATCATCCTCATCACTGTCCTCATCCTCTGAGGCAGAAGCAGTAACTGCTGCTTTCATCACTGCTGGCTCAAATTCACCCTCTTCCTCGCTGTCTTTATTATCTTCCTCATCACTGTCATCCTTCTTATTCTGAGTCTCTGCCCTTTGGCTAGGGCCATGGCTCAGGGGTGCCATGACCACCGCCTTGCCAGGTGTGGCTCCTTTCTTCCCAGGTGTTTGCTACAGCTCTGGCTGGTGTAGCCATCTTTTTGGCCGGTGCAGATGCTGCTATTCTGCCAGGAGTGACAGCTACTTTCTTAGCAGGTGTGGCAACTATAACCTTTTCGTTGGGGAATCCACCACATTCTTTGCTGGAGTTGTGATGGCCTTCCTGCCTTTCTTCTGTGGAATGACAACCTCTTCTCCACTGCTATCTTCTTCCTCATCTTCTGACATCTCCTCATAGTCACTATCTTCTTCTAGCTCCTTTGGGGGAGAAGTCATTTTCTTGGGGTCACCTTAATTTTTACCGGCCTTTGCAAGCTTCATTCACCATGACAGCAGTTTATGACGGCAAAAGAGTGGTACTGCTGAGCCCTGGGAAACACAAGTGACATTTATGGCAACCACAGTTACTGAAGATGCCAGAGTGTGGCCCTTGGCTGCCAACTAGAACGTAATGACACTATAGATGAAATGTAAAATTAGAGACACACCACAGCAGATCTGAAGAGGCAGAAGAAATCAGCGAACTAGAGGACAGAGCAACCAAATGTGAATGCACAAAAGAACAAACGGAGATAAAAATGGAAAAACTTGAATCACAGGTGTCCCAGAAGGAGGGTAATGGGACAGGAAAAATACATGAGAAGGTAACTGCAGAAAATTTCCCAACCCTTATTTAAGACATAAATATACAAATCAAAGAAGCCCAATGTAATCCAAATAGAATAGATCCGAAAAGATCAACTCCAAGACAGATATTAATTAGACTGTCACATGCCTGAGAGAAGGAGAGAATCCTGAAAACAGCAAGAGAAAAGCGATTCACCACATAGAAGGAAAACCACATAAGACTACATGCTGACTATTCATCAGGAACCATGGAGGTGCGAACGCAGTGGTACAAAATATTCAAGATTCCAAAAGAGAAAAATTGCCAGCCACAAATCTTTATCCAGCAAAGCTGACCTTCAAAAATGAGGGAGTTTAAATAGTCACAGAACAAAAACTGAAAGAATTTGCTAACAAGAGACCTGCCCTGCAAAAAAATAGTAAAGGGAGTTCTGCTGGCTGAAAGAAAAACAAAAAGGAGAGAGAGGCTTAGAGGAGAGTTTAGAAATGATGATAATCAATAAGGGATAAAAAGAGAGAAACACACTAGGTTTGACACATAAAAGCCAAAGTTGTCAAAGCAAGGACAGCTTTTACAGTAATGACACTGAATGTTAATGGATTAACCTCCCCAATCAAAAGACAAAGACAGGCAGAATGGATTAAAATAATTTGATTCATCTATATGCTGTTTACAAGAGACTCATTTTAGACCCAAAGATATAAATAGGTTGAAGAAAAATGGATGGAAAAAGATATTCCATGCAAGCAACAAACAAAGGGATAGCTATTCCAGCATCAAACAAAAAAGATTTTAAATGTAAAAATGTTATGAGACAAAGAATGACACTACATATTAATAAAAGGGGCAATTCACCAAGAAGAAATAACAATCATAATACCAATGTACCTAATCAAGGTGTTCCAAAATACATGAGGCAAACACTGGGAAAACTAAAGGGAGTAACAGACATCTCTACAATAATGGTGGAAGACTTCAACAGACCACTCTCTTCAAAGACGGAACATCTAGATAGAGGATCAATAAAGAGAGAGAGTCCCTAAATAATATGATAAATGAATAAGACCTAACAGACATATATATATATATAGATCATTGTACCCCAATAACAGCAGGATATACATTCTTATCAAGTGCTCATGGGACATTCTCAAAGGATAGACCATATGCTGGGGGCACAAAACAGGTCTTAATAAACTGAAAAAGACTGAAATTATATAAGACACTTTCTCTGATCATAATGGAGTAAAGCTGGAAATCAATAACCACCTGAGGAGCAGAAATTTCACAAGCATATGGAGGTTAAACAACATACTCTTAAACAATAAGTGGGACAAAGAAGAAATTGCAAGAGAAATCAGTAAATACTTTGAGACAAATAAAAACAAAAACACAACATATCAAAACTTACGAGATGCAGCTTGGAATTCATGGGACCTCCACAAATTACAATGGCGCATTAAAAGAATTAAAAGACTCCACAACCAAGTGGATTTCATTCCACGTATTCAAGGGAGGTTCAGTTCAGGAAAATGAGTGAATGTAATGCAGCACATCAAACTGAAAGGGAAAAACCACAGGATCATCTTGATCAAAGCAGAAAAGGCATTCAACAAAATTCAACATCCTTTCTTGATAAAAACACTTCAAAAGACAGGAATCAGAGGAAACTTCCATAACGTGATAAAAGGCATGTATGAAAAACCCACAGCTAACACTGCATTCAATGGTGACAGTTTGAAAGCCTTCCCTTCAAGACCAAGAATAAGACAAGGTAGCCCACGGTCAACCACTGTTATTCACCCTTGTGCTAGATATTCTAACTAGAGCAACTAGGCAAGAAAAAGAAATAGAAGGCATCAAATTGGAAAGCAAGAAGTAAAAGTCTCATTATTTGCAGATGACAAGACAATCTATTTAGAAAATTCTGAAAAAACTACAACAAAGCTACCTGAGCTAATAAACATGTTAAACAAATTGGCAGGATACAAGATTAACAAGCAAAAAATCAGTAGTGTCCCTATACATTAGTAATAAGCTATCAGAGAAGCTAATTAAGAAAAAATTCCATCACAAAAGCAACTAAAAGAATCAAGTATCTAGGAATAAACTTAACAAGGATGTAGAGGGCCTGTACACAGAAAACTACAAAATATTGCCAAAATAAAGCAAAGAAGACCTGAATAAATGGAAAGATACTTGGTGCTCATGGACTGAAAGGGTAAATGTCATTAAGATGTCAATTCTACCCAAATTGATCTACAGATTCAATGCAATACCAATCAAAATATCAACGACCTACTTTGCAGAATTCAAAAAGTTGGTTATCAAATTTAGATGGAATGGAAAGGGACCTCAAACAGCTAAAAACATCTTGAAAACAAAGAATGAGTGGTCACATTTCCTGACTTTAAAAACTTATTACAGGGCAGTGTGATGGTTGCTCAATGGCAAAATTCTTCCCTGTCATACCGGAGATCTGGATTCGATTCCCAGTGCCTGCCCATGCAAAACAAACAAACAGACAAACTTATTATAAAGCCACAGTAGTCAAAACAGCATGTTTTGGCATAACAATAGATTGATCAATGTAATCAAATTGAGAGTTCAGAAAGACCCTCAGGTCTATGGTCAACTGATTTTTTACAAGGCCCCCAAATCAATTAAACTGGGACCAAATAGTCTCTTCAATAACGGTGTTGGGAGAACTGGGTATTCATACCCAAAGCTATGAAAGAGAACCCTCTTACCTCACACCCTATACAAAAATTAACTCAAAGTGGATCAAAGACCTAAATATAAAAGCCAGCACCATAAAACTCCCAGAAGAAAATATAGAGAAGCATCTTCAAGAACCAGTGACAGGAGGGAGCTTCTTAGACCTTATTCCCAAAGCACAAGCAATGGAAGAAAAAAAATAGATAAATGGGACCTCAAGACTGAATGCTTTTGTGTTTCAAAGGATTTTGTCAAAAGGGTGAAAAGACAGCCAACTCAATAGGAGAAAATATTGGTAACCACATATTTGATAAGGGTTTGATATTCAGAATATATAAAGAAACTCTACAGCTCAATTAAGACAACCCAATTATAAGATGGGCAAAAGACATGAATAAACATTTCTCCAAAGAGGAAATAAAAATGGCAAGAAGCACATGAAAAGATGTTCATCATCACTGGCTATTAGGGAAATGCAAATCAAAACCACAATAAAATAAATATCATCTCATCCCTATTAGAATGGCCGTTATTAAGCAAACAGGAAACTACAAGTGTTAGGAGAGAATGTGGAGAAACAGGAACACTTATTTACTGCTGGTGGGAATGTGAAATGGTGCAGCCACAACGGAAAATGATTTGGCAGCCAGAAAACTAAATATTGAGCTACCCTACAACCCAGCAATTCTGCTACTCGATATGTATCAACAAAATCTGAAAGCAGGGACATAAACAGACATTTGCACACCAATGTTCACAGCGACATTATTCAGTTGCCAAAAGATGGAAACAATCCAAGTGTCATCAACCGATGAATGGATATACAAAATGTGGTACATACATACAATGGAACAATTACTCAGCAGTAATGAATGAAGTTTTAAAGCATGTAACATGGATCAACCTTGAGGACATAATGCTGAGTGAAGTTAGACACAAAAGGCCAAATATTGTATGATTTCACTAATACGAACTAATTAGAATATGTAAACTCATAGTCAAAACGTAGAATACAGGTTACCAAGAGATAGAATGAAGCTAAGAGAATGGGGAGCAATTGCCTAATATGTACAGAATTTTAACAAAGTTGAACTTAAATGTTTGGAAATGGATAGAGGTGACGGTAACTCATTATTGGGATTCTAAGTGATAGTGCTGAATTATAGTGAATATGGTTGAAAGGGATTGTTTAGAGTCCTATGTATCACTAGAAGGAAAGCTAGAAGTTAAAATACGGGGTTGTAAAACACAGTGAACCTTGTCAATTGATGTTATGATTAAAACTACAAATATAAACAAGGTCTTTCATGAACAAATGTACAACAATTATACAAAGAGTTAATAATAGAGTGGTATCATACACGGAAAAAGTACATATTTCAAACTATGGACAATAGTTAACAGTAATATCTTAATATTCTTTCATCAACAGTAAAAAATTACCATACCAATATGGTATGGTATAGTAGGAGGTGTAAGATATTTTGGGTTTTCTTTTTTAAGTCTATTTATTTTCTTTTTGGAGTAAGGAAAATGTTCTACAACTGACTGAGATGATGACTACACAAGTAGGTGATAATACTGTAAGATACTGACTGTATATTTTGTATGGATTATGTAATATATGAATAATCTCAATAAAATTTGGAGTTAAAAAAAAGCAAATTCAAAAATATTAAAGATTCCCTTGAAATTACATGGTGATCAGAGTTCTGAATGCTTTAGACAGAACCTGACAGAGAGCAAAAGATTCTAAAACTAGAAATGTACTTATCGTTAGGCTTTGTAGCATTAATTAATGGAAAAAAACAATGGAATACATAGTCAAATTTATGACAGGAATGTAATAGTAATCAAGAAATCAAGAACTGAAAAAGAAAAGGAGCCTGCAAAAGCATAAAACTGTAACAGACACCAAATTGAGATTTATAGCAATCAATAACATATCTAGGTCTAAATTAAATAAGCCTCCCAAAAGTCCTAAATGGGGCCAGAAAAAAAGAAACCAAAAACTAAAAGCCAAACATTATACCAGAAATTCTCAAACTTTTTGGTCTCAGGATCCTTTCATACTCTTAAAAATTGAAGACTCCAAAGAGCTTTAATTTATTTGGGGTATATCTATGAACATTTACTGTATTCAAGCTAAAAACCTCAAAATTTAATAAATATTAAAATAATTTTAAAAACCAATAAACCCTTTACATGTTAACAGATTTATGGAAAAAAAACCCGTATTTTCAAAAGAACAGTGAGAAATGTGGTACTGTTTTATATTTAGGCAAATCTCTGTTAGCTTAATAGAAGTCTGCTTTCTGCATTCAATCTTTTGCAATATGTTGTTCTGACTGAAGTATATGAAGAAAATATGGTCTTCCACAAATATGTGGTTGGAAAGAGAGGACTTCATGACTTTCTGAAGGGTCTCAGGGACCAGCCCCCACCACCCAGGGGAAATCTTCAGAACACACTTTGAGAACTGCTGCATAATATAACGGAAAATAAGTTGCCTGTTTTTAATTAACTTACAAAAATTCTGATTATACAAATTAAATGAAATAAAAATTTGCTAATTTCAATATTTATCACTTTTATTTGCAATATCACAGTCAACAGAATTTATGATCTAAAATTTTGTACTGATGGGAGATCAGATGTCTGCAGTACCAACTTTCTTACTATCAGAATTATGTTAATATATAATTATATAAACGTCTTTAAAAACTTAGAGGCATCAAACATGTCAAAAGCTGTTACATTAATACTACCTGACATAGTTCTGCATAATTTTACGGTACTGTGGTTATCTGGTTTAGGAAACAATAAACTTCCTACCTAGTATATTTTCTGACCATCTTTCTCTGCTTAGCAATAGACAGGTGCCAAAAGACAAATAAATTTCCAATGCTGAAAAATGTTTGTTACAAAATTTATATCTTGACTAGTGCAATTCCTAATATAACTTATGTAGATAGTTTGATTGAATGCCGTAAGTATTTGGAATCTCAGGTAGGAAATGAGATTTTGCTGATTTGTCCAGAGTGATGCCCCGATGAATCCCAGAGTGATTCGATCAGTTAGTGGAAAAGTATCTGCAAAGCCCCCTTCGGGGAATGGTGAGAACGGGGAGAAATCCAACTTCCCCAAGTTGAATTCTTGATATTTTCACAAGCAGTGTTGACGACCAAAGCTACAGGCTGAGCCCCCAGTCTTGGGGTTTGTTCATATGAAACTTAACCCCCCAAAGGATAGGTCAAGTCTACTTAAAATTTAGGCCTAAGAGTCACCCCCAAGAGAGCCTCTTTTGTTGCTCAGATGTGGCCTCTCTCTCCAGCCAACACAACGAGCAGTCTCACCACCCTACCCCTCTCTACATGGGACATGACTCCCAAGGGTGTGGACCTTCCTGGGAACGTGGGACAGAGATCTTGGAATGAGCTGAGACTCAGCATCAAGGGATTGAGAAAACCTTCTTGACCAAAAGGGGGAAGAGGAAAATGAGACAAAGTGTCAATGGCTGAGAGATTCCAGACAGAGTAGAGAGGTTATCCTGGAGGTTATTCTTATGCATCAAGTAGATATCATCTTGTTATTCAAGACGTAATGGAGAGGCTAGAGGGAACTGCCTGAAAATGCAGAGCTGTGTTCCAGTAGTCATGTTTCTTGAGGATGATTGAATAATGATACAGCTGTCACAATGTGACTGTGTGATTGTGAAAACCTTGTGTCTGATGCTCCTTTTATCTACCTTGTCAACAAAGGAGTAGAACATATGGAATAAAAATAAATAATGGAACAAATGCTAAAATACATTTAGTTTGAAATGCTAGTGATCAATGAAAGCGAGGGGTAAGGGGTATGGTACGTATAATCTTTTTATTTTTCTTTCCTGTGTTCGTTTTATTTCTTTTTCTATTGTCTTTTTATTTCTTTTTCTGAATTAATGCAAATGTTCTAAGAAATGATGAATATGCAACTAAGTGATGATATTGTGAATTACTGATTATCTATGTTGTTTTATTTTATTTTTTAATAAATAAATTTTTTTTTAAATTTCCAATGGTGAATTCTGAATTCAATTTCAATAAATTTCCTACTTTAGTACATACTACATTCAGGAGAACATGTTCAAATTAAGATGTGTTTCTGAAAGCCAACCACTCTATTACCTGTTATACAGGCTTGTCAGCACACACAGCTCAAGATAAAACAGTAAACAATTCCTAAATGATAGCTAGTCTTCTGGACACGATGACATGTACGGTATCAATTACAGATTCATTAAATTCAGTTCTTTTTCTTTCAAAACTGAATATAAAATCAACTACTATAAATCCAAATAAATGTTCAATTAAGGCTGAAGTTTTAATACTTACATTTGTCTCTATTCGATTGTTTCAATCCTGGCAGGCACACTTACCACTAGTATTATTAGCGCCTTCATTTTCCATTTTCCAGTATTATTTAATTAAAACCAAGGTCCAAATACAAAAAAAATACTCACATAACTGCACAAACACTTATGGAGACTAAGACAGAAATGCTGCTCTGACTGGACTATTGCTTCTCAGGCAACGTTAGCATGTAATAAATAGCTCAGTTTGTCAAGAGTTGTTTGAAAACCCAAATTCAGAACAAAAAGTAGTTCACTAGGGGTAACAACACAGGACATGACACACTAAACTCAAGCCAAAGCCATCTATTCAAATCCGCAATAAGCCATTAAGAAAAAGGTCATAATTCAAATACAAAACTTTTGGGGTTATCCATTTCTTAATGAATTATTTGCCTCGTTTTTGTTGCTTGCTATGCACTACAAAGTTGATAGTAATCTAATTCAGCCTATGTATTAGCGTTTGTCCAACATCATGGAAAAGCATTTAAATAACTAAGGCAGGGGCACGGTCGAAATAGAGATGTTTGTCTACGAGTCCTTAGAGCACAAAAGGAAGGAAAGAAAGGATACCACGAAACTGAACATCATGCCATCTTTCACAAAAATACCATAGAGAAATCACAGTAATAGTAACACTTACTTACTTTGTGCCAGGCACTAACACTACACAGCACTGCCTATGATGTAGTAGTAATGACAACATTCATTTAGGTAGAAAGAAATTATCCAATACCAAATTATGCATAATTACCTTTTTTTCCAAAAATGACCTTGAGCTTTATATATTAACAAGTCTTGTTTAATAATTCAAAGTTAAAAGGTTGGCATCGTTAAAGAAATAGCATCAATTCACCAAAACATAAATTTTTTTTTTTTTTTTTACATGGGCAGGCACCAGGAATCGAACCCGGGTCCTCGGGCACAGCAGGCAAGCGTTCTTACCTGCTGAGCCACCGTGGCCCGGCCCAAAAAATAAATTTTAAAAACCGACATAAAATTTATCTTCCTCTTATCCAACAGATAATTTTTAAAAGAAGAAAATGTCAATACTAAATGCCAACAGAATTTCTCTTAGGCTCTATTTTCTCCTTTATTAAACAGAACACAAAAGCCAAAAAAAAACAAAAACAAACACCCCATGCCTGCCTAATACATCCACGTAAAATGTTTGACAACATGTAAAATGCTTGACAACATCTAAAAATTGTTAAATGATATATATATATATGTCCTTTGACCCTATAAACCCACTTCTAGAAACTTACCCTACAGAAAAGATGTAAGCAAACATACAAAAGAGAATTACTTATCAGAGTGAAAAAAACTAGAAATCACCTAAATATCCATATCAGAGAACTGATTAGAAATCATTTTTGAGAGGTCGATAAAATGGATTCCCACACAGCCATTTAAAAAGAATGATTTTTTTAAGTTAGAACTGAGGTACAGCTACCGGTAAAATCTAGTATATATTAAATTAAAAAAGCAATTTGCAAAACATTATATATTTAAAAACTTCACATGCATTTAAAGCATTTATATTTCTGTATGGGCACAAAAAAAATTCTGGAGGAAAGCAAAATAATCTACATTAGTTAGAATATGGAGGCGTGGTAGTTAGGCATCAACTTGGCCAGGTGAAGGTGCTTAGTTCTACTGCTGTTGACATGAGCCAAAGGCATGTGAAGGTCATCTGTTGCTGATTACATATGCAGTCAGTTAGGAGGCGTGCCTGCTGCAATGAATGATGTTTGATTTAATTGATTGGCGCTTAAATGAGAGAGCTCAACGCAGCACAGCCCAAAGCAGCTCAGCACACCTCATCTCAGCATTCGCAGCTCAGCCCAGGCCTTTGGAGATGCAGAAAGGAATCACCCCAAGGAAAATTGCTGGAACCGAGTGGCCTGGAGAGAAAGCCAGCAGAGATCATCCTGTGCCTTCCCACGTAAGAAAGAACCTCAGTTGAAAGTTAGCTGCCTTTCCTTTGAAGAACTATATGTTTTTAACTAAATAAATCCCCTTTCATTAACAGCTAATCCATCTCTGGTGTGTTGCATTCTGGCAGCTTTGTCAGACTAAAACAGGAGGATCCCTACTTATGTTTCTATAAACTGTAAATATTTTACAAGCATATCTTGTCTGTAATAATTTTTTTAAACCTCACCTAATATGAAATTAATTCGTAAAACATAATATAGAACTGGCAAAAGAGCTAAAAAGCTCTTTAAAAGGGGGCAGGACAAGAGTTGGGGAGGGTAACTTAAGTCTCTGGAGACATCCAGAAACACTGTACCAAAAAAGTCCATGAAATATTTTTCTTGATTCTTGGGCTTACTTTGCCTTCTCCCTGCCATGTTTTACCAGTTCTGAAACTAAGAAGTTTCTTACAATCAAGAGAAAAATGGAATGTCTCGGTCACTTGGCAGCAGGTGTCAGGTATTATCATTGCCTGTGCATGCTTACACAGCCCTAAGACGAGAGCATCTGGTTTGCTCTATCATTACCCCGAGTCACTCTAACGGCTGCACCACAGATACAGCATTTTAACATAAAATTGGATCCCTCTCCCTTGAAGACCAAAAGATACATAAAAGAGTGCCCACTAGAAGACTGTCAGTCACCCACTAAGGCTCTAAACATTGCCAAATTTAGAATAAAGCAGAATAGTGAAAAGAAGGAAGACTGGGTTACCATTCAGGTGTGAAGGATTAAATTCCAGGGCAACACATCTATTTGTCCTAAGTTTCCAGCTGACTTTAAAGAGATGTTTAAATTATGGTTGGCTGGAAACTAAGACAAAAAGGAAAACATCAAATTTAACCTTATGGCAGAAAAGGAAAACAACCAAAGAGATTCTTCAAATATTTTGATATTATGCTGACCACACTAAATATGCTCAAGTCAGGATATCTTGCCTAGGTTAGAATAGCAGTGTGTTTGTCAATCATATTGTTATGAATATATACACACCAGTAACAAAAAGTAATTCAGAAAAAACTTTAAAATTAAGGTGACTGCTTTGATCTAAATAAAGGTATATAATCTTATGGATAAACACAGGTTACTGGCAGGTGGTTTAAGAAGAACATTTAAATACACAGGCAAAAGTACTGTGAGACACCCTTGTCTCTGTAAGACCCACAGTGTACAGTAATGACAATACGTCGCCCCTGAGAGCAGATTTTTCAGAGACTGCAGCTCCCTTCCTGTTCACGCTCATTTGCTCTCGGGAAAGCCAGTCGCTGTGTTGTGAGTACCACGTGGTGAGTAATTCTGGCTTCCAGCCAACAGCCAGCAAAGAACTGCAGCTTCCTTCTAGATGCCTGCAGCACCTGCTTAGAAGGGGATCTTCCAACTCCAATGGAGCCTTCAGATACCTGCAGCCCTGGCTGACATCTGCACTGAAACTTCACAGCTTCTGATCCTTAGACCCACACAGCCAATTCTTGACTCACATAAACTGAGATAATAAATGTTTGTTATTTTAAGACACTAAGTTTGGGGGCAATTTGTTATACAGCAATAGATAACTAAAATGACATATGTGGTGGGAGAAAATAGTAATATATGTGTTTATATATGTTTATTTGAACTGATTTTCAAAAAATGTTGCAACAGAAGGATATAACAAAATTAATGAAAATTAAAGAAATGAAAATGGTTATCTATTGGGGAAGGAATGGAACAGGATGGAGAGGACAGGGATGGAAGGAACTATTTATAATTTTGGTTTGGGAACCACTTAAATTTTTAGGCTTATGTAATTACAGAATTCAAAATTTTTTTTTTTTTTTTTTTTTTGCATAGGCAGGCAGCAGGAATTGAACGCAGATCTCCAGCATGGCAGGTGAGAATTCTGCCTGCTGAGCCACTGTGGTCGCCCGCCCAAGAATCCAAATTTTAAGAAACTGATGAAATCCAAGTAAAGCGAGGATTTAGTTTAAAAAAACAAACAAAAAACCATGAGTTCATCAAGATGCTAAAAACCTTGGGGGTCACTCGGGCACTGATTCATTATTCAGAAAAATAGTAAATAAAGGGAAAGATACAGATAATTACCCCATCTTTCCTATAAGAACCATAACCAAATAATTAATAAGGGAAAGTTTATTACAGAACTCCAACTAATAAAAAAGAAATGATATAATTTTATTACCACCACAACCACTTACAACGTCTAATGAACTACTGGATCTAGCCCATGATCGCTGATGGCTCCCAAAACCTATGGTAAAAGCCAGAAGGAAAACTTTATGACCGATGAATCAGGCTGAAATTCGAATCCATGATTAATTGTAACATTACAAAGAGAGAAATCAGCCATTACACATCTCTGGAACTGACTCAATAGGATGTATACTACCACCTATGATTTATTCTGGCCAAAAAGAAAATCACAAGAAAGCAAGCAAATATTTTTTTAAAAAATCACTCATGTTCAGTATTCTTCGGGGGAAAAAAAACATATATTTCTTTAAAAAGATGGTGACTATACGACAGAACAAAGCTACCAAGCCTTTTGGTGAAATTAACCTGGCTTCTGTCAAGTTGCAACCTTGCATTTTAGGAACACAGCTTAACTAACATCAGACTTAAAGAAAATATGTAAACAGAAAAGAATCCAATGTAACATGCACACTACAAATATTTTTAAATCACACTGTGTAAACAAGCAATGGCTTTACATTCTTTAAAACCTCCAAATTAAAGATGTACTATTAACCATAACCAAGAAGAGCGAATGTAATGTTATAGTAATAACATTTTTAAAAATTAGTCAATTCCATGTACTCAAAAGGAGTTATGTATAAGAACCATAACCTTGTGGCTGGGCAGAGGTCCCCTGGATATATTGAATATAAATAATTTCTAAGTACAGCATAATTTAAAACTATTTGAGTAATTTAAAACTATATAGGCTTAAAGAGCATTAAAGTTTGTGACAATTTCATTCATTTGTGTAAAAAATCCAGATGTCCATATAATGAACTTGCTTAAATCTACATTTAAACAATATTAAGTGCCAAAAACCAAATGTGAGTTATGATAAATTTTAAATTCATGTTTAGAATAAGAGTGAGCACGAAGACTTCTCTATAAGGACTCGTTTCCAAGAACCAAACCTTAACAATTTCAGAAAGGAGCCATGAAGTTCCCCAAGTTCAAAACAGACTCGTCAGCCTTACCAGCGCCGTGTAAAAACACGATCGTTAGCTTGTAGAGCTCTCCAGCCTTACCAGCGCCATGTAAAAACACGATCGTTAGCTTGTAGAGCTTTCCAGCCTTACCAGCGCCGTGTAAAAACACGATCGTTAGCTTGTAGAGCTTTCCAGCCTTACCAGCGCCGTGTAAAAACACGATCGTTAGCTTGTAGAGCTCTCCATGCCAAATCTGAAAAGAACAGAGAGGTAGAAATACCCTTCTTACAAAGGGCCAGCACTAACAGTCATGAGTGCATACAGTCTCCGGCCTTTTCCACAGGTCCCATTCGATATTCCCAGAGGTAGCATTATCCCTACCAATCAACAGGTGAGAAAACAAAGGGTCAGCAAGTTATTTTATAAAAGCCACACACATAGTGAAGGTCAAATGGCAAACTTACTACAAACTACATGATCTTAGCAACAAAAGATCAACTAATTCTTCAAGAAAAATACAAATGCACAAATAAAAGGAAAAGCAAGCTACCAATTTTGAACTAAATCAATGTAGAAAAGTGAGAATTTCGTATCTAAAAGGAAAAAATCAGTCTTTCATAATCTAATTTAATCCCAGAAAAGAATGAATGGTATTCATAAATAATCCTCAAAACAGCTTCCATCTGCAGGAATTAACTACACAAACAACTTCCATGAATATAAAATAAAGAAAACATTCATAGGCTAAATAAACGATTTCACAAAGATAGGGATAAAAGGATTATTTTGTCTTTCTACCAAGCTTTTCGTTAAATGCGCTACCAAAGAACTTCATCTCATACAAGCAGGCAGGTGTCATGAGATGTGCCCCTCTAGACAAAGCTCTAAAATTCTGGTTTCCTCATTTTATAATGGCTAAAGAGAACAAAATGGATCTGTAACTCCAATGACGTTTCACATTCTTATCCATATTCACAGATACTAAACATTATAGCTCATGGTATATAATCAAGATGTTGACAAATGTTGATAAAGAGAACAAAGATTGAACCAAGCCAACCGCCTTCCGTTCTGCTCTGCAAAATAATCACAGGCAAAGTCGTCTCCAATGACTATCTAAACCTGCCGCAAAGATGCATTAAATAGATATTTATGTATTTACTGGACTAAACACAATCCAGTATTTTTCTGTAAGGCCTAACAATTTTCAGTTTGGTTTTTTACAACTTGGTATACTTAATCATCTTTAAAAATAAAATAATTTTTAAGTTTCTTACTTAAAACTGCCAAGAACTAAAACATTTAACTGCAAAACAAAAGCTCAATCTGCCTTTAGTATTACAACTAAAGACTTCCTGTTAACAGTAGGATTCCTTCCTTTTGGCACATACAGCAAAATGCTTGATTGGTATGTTGGCCAAAAATGTTAAAGGTCACATTTCATACTAAACCTAAAACCTGCTAGGCCCGAAAACCCTCTAATAAAATGTGCAACTTGGTTTTGAGCTTTGGCTAAATATAATAAGATGAAATTAACCCTTGAGATAAGGTGTTTCCTGAAAGTCTAAGTAATAACTAATTGGCAGGAATTACTACTGTCATTAAGAAGTCATTCTTCCATACCTTTTTTACATGTATTATATAAATCACAGTAATCAAAATTTAATTCTAGGAAAAATTAATCTTTCTATAGCACATCCTAACCTCACACAAACTTACTTTCTCCTTTCTACTCAATGCAAATTCCTTCAACCATATCCAGCAGAATTCCTGAAAACACAGTAAGTTTCAAGTCTTTTCAAGAAACTTCCAGCTACGTCTTATCCAGATTTTTCCTTCTAGAAAACAGCACTGCTACGCTTTTCAGTATCGTTAATAAGCAATTATTAATCTTTTCCTGCCACTTAAGAAAGTTCTTCAAAGTACTTTTTCCTAGAAGGTACACTCTTTTTAGTTTAAATTTATACTGCCCCAACATAAATTAACTAAGTTTTCTTGAACATGCACGGATACTGTAATAAACGCAAATCTTATTTTTAATAACATTCTTTAACTTGAAAAAGTATCCTACGTTAAACTTGTATTTTATTTCTAAATTACAATTGCTTTAAAGTTTGTCTTTAAACTTACAAAAATTACATCACATTGCACCTAAGAGAGGATCCGTAGAGATTTAAGTCTTAAAGTACGTCTGCAATGACAGATATTTATTTTTTTTGCAATATTTTATGAATCAGAATTTTAAAACATGATCTTAACTTGGCATTAGTCTTCACTCATATACTTAAAACTCAGGAAGAAAAGCAGTATGATCAATTAGTGACATTTACAATATAAATATATTTGGGATAGATGAGTGCAAAAAAAAACCCCACAAAAAACAATAAATTGTTATTAACATTAAACAGATTATTTAAAGCTATTATTTCTGCTCCCTCCAAGTACCAAAACTGTCTTAAGTCTCCAGACCTGAAACCTCTGAATTCCTTCACTCATTCAACAATTTCTTTATTGACCAACCATATAGCCAGGTGCTATCCTAAGCCTATCTTCCCTCTCCCTCATCACCCAAACTCCATTAGCGGCCAAGTCCAACAATTCAGATCTACCCCACTTCTCTCTTCTTTCCAAATGTTCCCAACCTAAGTTAGATCCTCATTAAACCCTTGGGAAACCTGAATTTATTTAAAATATTAATCACTGAACATCTACCAAACAGAAGATTGCCGAGTCATTCAAACTGCTCATTAAAAGAGAAAAACATTAAGAAACTCATTCAAGGGGTGCAAGGGTGGTTCAGTGGTAGAATGCTCACCTGTGCTACAGAAGACCCAGATTCGATTCCCAGCCCACACAACCCCCCAAAAAAACTTCATTCAAGAAAAAAAGCAGAAATACAAAACTGTACGAGTTTAATTATAACAACACAAAAGAAAGTGGTACAGAAAAAGATGAAGGAAATAAAAATACTAACAGGCGTCTGGTATGATGGGTAGTTTACCTTTACTCTTCTGCATTTTGTAGACTCCCTATAAAAAGCACAGATTACTCTAAAATAAAATATAAAGGAGCTTTATTTTAAAAACTATTTTAGTTGGACAATAAATTATTTCTGAACTTTAGAATGCAAAATATTAGAAATAGCCAAAACAGTAAACTATGCAATTGTCTTAATCCTTTAATCTACTTCAAAAAACAAAAAAAGGCACTCACATGCAAAGAAAAATTCTCCACTTCAGTGTCCCTAAGAGACCCTGCTCTTACCAACAATTCCACACTATTCCCCAATTTTCACAACTTTTTAACGATTTACTCTTTCAATACAAAATTTTTTATTTTCCCTTAAAAAGAAAAAGATTCGTCCTTTTCTCTCCATTACCACTGATACCTGCAATCCTCTTTTCTCTGCCTTCACTGTGCTACTGCCAATTTTCCATCTAAAATGCCCTTCTTTTACTTCCTGTAATATAAAATCCAAGCACAAAGCCCTGTTCAAACCCTATTTCTTTCTTGAATCATGCTCTAACACCCAGCCCACCCTTATAACCTGCGATTCCCTAGTGCTCTTACAGTCAGTAATACTATAGTTATAATTCTGTGAGTAGTTTGTGTATTTTGATGTTGTTTTCCCAAATAAGGTACCAGAGGGCAGAGAGAAAGAGTGCCAGGGAAGATGCTAGACACAAAAACGATTAATATTCAATGAAAAAAATATTTTCTACAATCAAAGTATTTGTACTTCAAACTATTTTTTAAGTCAGCTTACTTGAAGTTAAGTGGGATGTAAGGGAAATCTGTCTTATGTATAGTTTTTTTTTAATCCTACCAAAATTTAGGGCTTACAACTAACTTGGAAAAAAATAATGAGATGACCAAGTTTAATTTTTGCCTTGCTTTATCATTTAGTGTAATTTGGTACTTTTAAGCATAAAATATAACTGCATTTATTGTCTCTCTTGTAGTCTTTGTAAAAATATCCCCATGTCAATAGTTAGAGAAAGCAGACTTTTTCTTAATTATATTGCTAATATTTATTGCCTATTCCATAAAGAATAACAAAAAGATATGCTCAGTACCTGATAAACCATGTGATCTGACAATAAATTTATCTTTTTACCAATTCAGGAAATAACTACTGAGCTATAAAAACAGTTTTAAGAGAAAGAGTGCAGATTCTATCAACGCAAGGATGTGGTTGTGCATGGTTAGTTAGCACTAACCCTCACTTACATCACCATAGTTAGGCTTCACCTAGCATGCCCAATCATTCCTAGCTTCCTCTTCGTTCCCAGGTTCAAGTCCAGTTTCTCTGAATTTTAAACTTTCCAATTCTACCAAACAAAAACTTAAATTCAATCCAACTGAAGACATTAACTTCTCTAGGTTTTCAAGGCTCATAATTTTAGTAGTTAAAATAGCCTTGAGATAAGTACCAAGTTTATATAACATAAGTTAATAAAATAAATAGACACTAGAATTCTTTGACCCAGTATAGGGCAATAACTTTTTGCAAGCTGGTTTAAAAAGTCTGGGGAAATGAAAATGTATTTCACTAGAAATATTTGTTAGCTTCCCCAAAAAATCTCAGAAAAGAGCATCTTTCGAATTGAAGTGTCAGTGCTCTACAAATAAACTAATGTAATATTTCTAATTTTCAGTCACCTGAAGTATGCCTCCCCTGATTCTGTGACATCCTTTGGAAGAGATCATGATTATATTCGAAGTATCTGTAGTCTTCACGTACACGATCTCCAAATGGGCGCCTTCTCTGACCATCAAAAAAGTTATCTGAATAATAATATCGGGAACCAGAGTCTCCATTTTCAACAGCAAAATGAACTTCAGTTAAAAATGACTGAGAAGAGCCACATTCCCTAGGGACATCTGCTAGACTCCTGGCAAGATAAGATGGTGCAGACAATCTGTTGCTTTCTCTTCTTATTATTTCATGAGGTGTTCTCTGAATTGGAGTTCTAAGGAAACTCTGGTTTCTTGAAACTACTCCATCT
>PVIY010028041.1:0-33536 GCA_004026745.1 Myrmecophaga tridactyla | reverse complement strand
ACAGTGGCTGAGCAGGCAGCCTCAGGCACCTACCCCTCCACAGACACATTGAATAAACGATGAGAAACAGTGTCCGAGCTCTCAGTAACAGCCGCAGGTTTGCAGCCACCGAGTGAACCGAATGGAGAAGCAGGCAGCGGAGACGCGGTGGAGACGCCCAGCGGGGCCCTCACCTGCCCCGGCCCCACCCCTTCCCCAGGCCCCACCCCTTCCCCAGCGGGCAGCAGGACTGGGGATGGCAGCCCGGGTCCCAGTGGGGGGCCGGGGCCCGGTTCCAGGGAGCAGAGCACACCTTGTTCAAGCTGTACCGTGTCTGTCCCTTCTAAGTGTCTGGGGCCACTGAGGGACAGGGCACTAGTCTAGTGGCCTGATTCAGAACTCACTCGGGGCAGAGAAGTGGTGAGCAGGGCTCAGAACCTGTGTAAGGCAGCTGACAGCCGCGGCTTAGTTCTCCTCGCAAACCCCGGGGCCAGAAGGCAGTGGGATGCCTTATTCACAGGGGAGAGAGAAAGGGAACGTAAATAAAGGATGCTCTATCCAGTAAAAAAGAATGAGAAATTACTAAGATACTACCAGATAAACAAAAACTGAGAATGTGTTACTACCAGAACTTCCTTTCAAAAATACTGAAGGAAGTCCTTCAGACTTCAAAGGAAAGAGACTAGAATGTAATTCAAAGTCTTAAGGACAAATAAGCAATACTGGTAAACATAGCTACATGGGGAAATGTAAAAGGCAATAGAGATGGGGTGCACGGGTGGCTCAGTGGTAGAGTGCTCTCCTTCCACGCAAGAGACCCAGGTTCAATTCCCAGACCATGCAGCAAAAAAAAAAAAAGACAGTGTAGGTGTATTTTTTTGCTTGTAACTCCTGCTTTTTCCTATTTAAAACACAACTGTATAATACCATAATTATAAAACTAAGTTGATATGTACACAACATATAAAGAAATAATTTGTGACTATAACAGTCTAAGAGGGGAAACAGAACAATATAGGAGCAAAGTTTATATAAATTATTGAAATTAAAATGATATTGTTCAGAACTATATCTTTTATAAGTTAAAGTGTTAGGGCAGACCATGGTGGCTCAGCAGGCAGAGTTCTCGCCTGCCATGCCAGAGGCCCCAGGTTCGATTCTCGGTGCCTGCCCATGCAAAAAAAAAAAAATGTTAATGGCAATCTCCAGGGCAATCACTAAGAAAATAACTCAAAAATATATCATAAGGGGTTCCGGGAAGATGGACGAATAGGGTAGATCGAGTTCAGCCCTGCTCCAAGGAAAAGTTAGAGAAGGGACAGAAGGGCAATTGAGATAGCAATTCAAGAGTGCAACTGTTCTCTGCGGCTTCTTCTTCTCCATCTTCCTGCCTCCCCTCACATCCGTGCTCCCTCTCATCCCCTCCACTGGACAGCTGCAAACCTATCTCAACATGGATGCTGGGCCCGGGTATGAGCGAACACTGTAGGCTTTTCACCCGCAGGTTACTCGCTACTCTCCCACCACCCCGGAGATCCCTGAGAAACTTTACTCCATTCATGGGATCATGAAGCAGGAGGAGAAAAGGAGGTGTCCACAGTCACAGTTAACAGCAAAATGGGAGGTAATGCCAAGACTTTTCCCTGGTTTCTGAGAGCTCTTTCATCAGATCATATGCCTTTTATTAGAAAACAGCAATGCAGCAAAGGTCAAATCCTCCCAGGAATTACAGCCAGCCAGACTTTTGGGACAGTTCACCAAAAACAAGTTTCTTGTTAACAGAGCTTCTACAATAATCATAACAAAGGAAGAAGTGAGAACTATTTCTGATACACCTCCTTCTCGAGCACCCCAAAGCCAAGCCCTGGCTGTAAGTTTTCATCTGACCCTCATCAATTCTGAGTTAAGCACAGCTCTTTCCCCCAGACAAGGAATCGAGGTGCCCAGAGTAGCTTGCTCCACCAGCCAAGAAGTGTTGGGGCCTGTTTGAGGACCCAGGTCTCAGGCTAGACTGTGCTTTCCTTCTAGTTTCTCTGCTTGGGATTTATCAGGGCTGGTGTGGGGTGGGGGGACAGACCTCCGGGATGCCAGTCTCCAGGGACGAAGCCTCAGGATCATGCCACAATATGTTCAATGTGCTCCCCAGGTAGGCCTGTCCATTTAAATGCAGGGCACCCAGCTAAATCTGAGTGTCAGAAAACAAACAACAGAAAGTTCAAATGGACATATTTACACTGAAAAAGCTATTTACTGTTTCTCTGAGCATCCTCTTTTTATTAGCTGAATCCGGCAATCTTACCCCCAGGGGTTAGGATGAATCCAGAAATTTGAAAACCCAATTCTCTGCCTGTCCCCTTGTGGAAGACAGAGGAAATGCTGTCAGTGTTGTTTTATCTTCCATTGCACCTGCCCTTTCTTGCTCCTTACCCTCACCCTGGGACAGGGAGCTCAATATCACCTCCCAGGATTTATCTTGCAGGTAATCCTGTAAAGGGCCAGGAGGGGGGGTGGACAAGGTCAAGGTCCTTCAGTCTAAACTGAGTCCAGGATTCCAAGAGACACTGCAAGCAAATAAACTCTCCAGAAGTTGACTGAATACAACTGTCTGTCATAATAGCCTGGGCTCCCCATATTTTGTCTAAGCATAAATTACCAATGAGACTCTTTTTTAGCCTTATACTTTGCCAAAGTATTTTTAGAACATCATTTAGGGCTTAGGTATATTCTACTAGCTTTACAAAGAGATGGGTTCCCAAGGCAAGAAACATTTCGTGTCAGGAAAATAGCAAAGAATTATTTCATTCTATGTCCATGAGCTGGGAAGGAATTTTATATTTGCCAGGCCACCTTCCACACAATGGTTGATAGGATTGAATTTGTAGTCAAGGCTAAAGAACTCATTAGAGAACAGCAACTCAGAATCAGAAAGGCTTTATTTCTGAGACAAAAGCAATAGTACGAACAAACACCCAGATGCCAGTGAGATATTTCAATGGGCTTTATAAAAGGGAAAAACAACCCTCAGGTGTCAACTAAAAACAGAACCAAGGAAGAGGTATCTGCTGCGTGTGGCAACACAGGTACAACAAGTGCTTGTCTAAGAAGATGATCTGTATTTGGACATAGGTGGAAATGCACAATAAGGGTGAAGTAATGCAAGGCAAAATGGCAGGTGGGTAGAAGTTTTATGACCCTTTGCTCTGATTTAATGTAGTCTAGTTCTGCTTTTGAGATTGAAAACGATCAGCAGGTCATTTTACAAAGAACTTGAACATCAAAGAACACTTTTGAAAGTCTAAACAGAACAGGGATTGTTACCAAAGTTACATAGGTTATGTCAGTGGCAGGAGGTGGGTGGGGGATGGGTAGGGGTAGGTGGGAAGGGGTTGGTTCTCTAAAGAGATTTTGAACAATGACAGAACTTAAATCTAGTTACATGTGCTTGCCATAGAAAAGACGAAATGTTTTAATAAAGGCTGGTCTTCTTCATGATTCGCAGGAACTCTTGCTCATTGACTTCTCCGTCTCCATCTCGATCAGCTTCGTCGATCATTTCCTGCAGGACAATAAGGATTCAGGTCAGATTAAATCTTAAACTAAAAGTCAAGGAAGCAATAGACTTTTAATAAAGCTATGTGAATAGACAGCAGAGGCTGCCCATAGGAGATGGGCTGCTGTTTATAAAAGCTGGGTTCCTGGAAAGTTCTTCAAAAGCCAAGTCATACTTTGTCATCCGTATCACCTGGAAGAGAGGAGCTGGAGGAACCCCTTGACTAGGGGGATCAATGAAACCAAAATTGTAAGTCAAAGTGCACGTATGTGCATTTTCCCAGGAGGAGGGTTCATAGGTTTGTCAGATTATCAAGGGAGAAATTAAGTGGTCAGCAGAGGGCCAAGAGAACACTGGCTTTCCTAGAAAGAGAAAGCGTAACCTTGCCTGACACATTACAGACCTGTAGCTCCTCATCGGTGAGGTTCTCGCCTAGCTCCTTGGCTACGCGTTTGAGATTCTTAAAAGATATCTTCCCAGTTTCATCATCGTCGAAGAGCTTGAATGCTTTCAGGATTTCTTCTTTGGTATCTTTCTCAGACTTAACAAGTAAAACATAAAAACGTATGAGCAGGGAAATATTGTAGTTACTCCTCTCCTGTAGTCTGCCACAGTCCGACTACCCTTTCTCTTTCAATCCCATAACCCCAATCTCGGCTGGCACAAGTGATAAGAAACCCATTTGGGCCTCAGGGCCAAGGCAGTCTAGCCAGGCTGTCCAATTCAAGGTGATATTTGCTCCCTTTCCAACTCCCACAAGTATTTCCTAACTGGCTAGGAATTCAGAAGGAAGAGGCACCCACTTGGTGCTTAAGCCAAGAATGCTTGAGAAATAGACTCAAAGACTTGTTTGGGGACCCTTTAAGAGTATGACCCCCGAGAGACTAGGGATTGGATGACTGCCACCTTGGAAGTGCTCAAGAACCAAATCCCTGTTGCAGTGAAACAGCACAGCTGCTGACGCAATCTCAGCTCTAGGGAGGCTTCTGAGTGGGCTTCCTTGGGCTGAGGATGCACAGAATGAAAAAATTGGAGAGAGAAGAATTTTGACCTTTAAAGTATATGGACCTCAGTTAACAAGGCAAAGAGGGTTTGATTCCGGGAAGGACATAATTTTTTACTAAGAACTCTGATAATGGGAGGCATTTTGTATTGTAAATATGTGAGGCATTTTAATATTGCTGGTGCTTCTAGCTTTTACTGCTTTTCGTTACTGCGTTGACATATCAGCTGCAGAAAGATAACAGCAACAAAAAGTGACAGCAGTATTACTTGTACCCTTTCACAGAGTGTAAAATGCCTTCTCCTGTGGCTCTGAAACCTCAAAGAAAGTCAAGTAGAACATAAGAATCCTAATTCTCAGTCTAAAATACTATCTTCTCTCGGGTGAATGCTTCAAATTTTATTTGCTTTACTTCAATGAGGTAATTTCCATATCTAGATTCAAATTTATCCAGCATGATGGGTGGAAAATAGTCTGCTTATCTTAGTTAACTTACCATTTTCTGAGTCATCACAGTCAAAAAGTCACTGAAATTCATTTTTCCTGTCCCTTCTTTATCAATTTCGCATATCATCTTCTTGATCTCTTCTTTCTTGGGTTCGAAGCCCAGTGCCCTCATGGCCACCTACAATGAAAACAGGATGCCATCTCAATATGCAAATTTAAACTTCATGGGACCAAAACCAGCAGCTTAGAAAGCATTAAATTAGCATCTGATACAATCATCTGAAAATGACTGAGAGACACTATAACATCGATCTCATTGATATTTGCAATCAGTTTTATTTAGTAACCCTTGAGGGAGGTAAAGACAGGAAGACAGACCACAGGGCATCCTTCCCTATTACTCTCAGCAAGAGGGAGAAGAGGGGCAAAGGGGTAGAGAGTTGACGAAAAGGACAACACGGAAAAAGTAAAGGGGCAGGGGAAAGTAAAGGCAGTATTGCAGGAATGGATAGAGCTTGCCTTCAGTTCTTTAACATCTATGGTCCCAGTTCCATCAGCATCAAAGAGATCAAAAGCCTCCCGGATTTCCTGCTTCTGCTCTTCAGTGAGCTCAGGCTTAGGACTCATCCTTTTTCGCGGGGCAGTCGATGCCATGTTGGCCTTCTTAAAGCTGGAGGCCTTTTCACAGAACACAAACACATGAGTGCAAGGTGACATTACACAGTCCATACTTTACATAAGACAGCTACAGACAACCATATGTACTTTTAAAATATTTTATACTAACCAACTCCAAAGCTTTGCTTAGCAGGGAAGATAGCAGGATGTATTGGAAAGAACAATGGATTTTAAGTGAAAGTCATTACCTTTGTGGACAGAAGGAAATCAAGGAACTTTTCTGAGCCTCAATAGCCTCATCACTAAAGTGGAGCTAAAGCCTCCCTCCGAACCACTGTGAAAAATGCATTCACTAATGTGGGTAAGGACATGGTGGGGTCCCGCTCTCCTATCCTGTATGTAGCCCATAGAAATGCTCCACACGTGTTAACTGACTCTGAAGAGAACTGTCAGAGGCATCTTAGAAGAGTCAGCCTTCCTTATCCCTTTGCCTCACCTCCCAGTCCCATGTACCTCTATCCTCCCCAACCCTTTTTCTTTGCTATTGTTTCTAGTGGCAAAAGGATCCTTTGTTCTTTGGGATTTTCTTATTGAAAATCATCCCAAAAGAGAGTGTGCAAAAGAGGTACGTCTATCACTGTAGAGACAATCAGCTCTCACAGAATTGGGGGATCGGATCCTAGTTCTGGAAATGTCCTTACAATGCCCATTCGAGGTACCGGCTTTCCTCTATAAATACTCCAACTTTATGGTTTGCTAACGTTACTAAGTTGTTCAGATGTATTTTCGCAGTATCGAGTCGAAAAAGTAAACCCAGCAGGCACAATTGTGCCTTATCCATGAAGCTCAACGCGTTTCACGAATGTCTTTATATCTACATTTTAAAATCCGTGTTAACAAACAAGACCATAAAGCTGCCCCCAGCGCTGTGCGGAAACTTAGGTAGAGCGAGGCTGCCAATCGGCCAGGATCTGACAGGGGCGGCCTGAGAGAGGCTGGGGTCGGGGCCCGCGAGGAACTCGAATCTTCTTTACCTAGGGACAGTAACCGAGGGGGCCGATGGGAGCCTACGGGAGCCTGGGGGAACCCGAGGGAGGATGAGGACCGGCTGTGGGTGAAAGGGAGAAAGCGGAGCGAAGCCACAGGCCCAGCGGGGCGGCCGGCGTCTCTACCCTACCCTTCCGGTACTCAGCTCGGAGGGAAGCAGGGGTGCGCCAAAGCGAGAGCCACGCAGGAGAGGCGGTGTCGCCAACCGGGGCCTGGGAACATCTCAGCCTCGGTACGCGGGATGCGACCCGGCTGCTGGTACCTACCATAGCCAACGGACTCCACTAGCTGTTGTTAGGGCAACCGACGTACACACTGAAAAGGCGCCTTTCCCACCGCCCCGCGCGCGCGGCCCCGCTCCCCATTGGCGGGCCGCTCGCCGCCGCCGCTCCCCATTGGCGTAGCACTGAGGGGAGGGTGGAGCTAAACCGGCAAAACCCAGGTCGAGGGCAGGGGGCGGTGCGCCTGCGGCCGACACCGGTTTTCATTGGTCAAGATCAAGCCGTGAGTGACGATTGGCTGAGCCGGCCCCGAGCCGGGCCAATCCTATTGGTGGAGGAGCCCTCGGCCGATTCTCGGCTCACGCGGGAGGAGAGAAAGGGGCGGCTGGCCAGGGGTGGGCTTCTTTCCGCGCGCGGCGGGCAAGCTGAGGTCGGCCGGGAGCTGCAGCAGGCGGGTAAGGGGCCCGGCCTGGCCGTCGGGGGCCGCCTCGCGTCGGCAGAGGGCAGAGCGGGAGGGCCGGCGCCTGGTAGGGGACGGGGACGCGAGGCTGGGCGGGGCGGCCCAGGTCGGGGCTTGCGGGGGCCGGGCTCAGAGATACCCGGGGAAACTGAGGCCCAGACGGGGGAAGGGACATGCCGAGCGGCGCCTCCGAGGTTCGCACGGACGGTTGGGACTTAGAAGATCTTTCTTTGAGTGTGTCCCTTCGAGAGTACCCTACTCTGATCCAGACAAATAGTCGGTCCCCAAACCAGGTCCCCAGAAAGGATCAGTAGTTCCCATGGCTAAAAGCGGCCCAGGGAGGTGAGCTGGGGCCTTGCGAACGGACTTTGAAGCGAGTGAAAGAGATGTGAGCCCACGATGGGGGAGGGTCATCCAAATGTCCCCTTTGGGACACCCCAACACTCAAGGCAGACAGAGAGGAGCATTCCAGGCCAAGACACCATCCTGTTCAGTGTCGCCAAGGAGTTGGAAGATCGGGGCATGCTTGGAGAACACATGGGAGCTCCTGCAAGGGTTTGGCCTAAAATGGGGCGGCGAAAGTAAAGGTGGCTGGAGGTCCAGGGACCTGCCCTCCTCAGGCAGCCCAGCGTCAGAGAGCTCAGTGGCTCGCAACCCTTCCCTGCTTCCCCTCTAGATTTTAGGTAGTGATTTGAGGAGACAGTGGACAGAGCCCAAGTTACTCCGCAAATGGAAGTGTTCACCAGGCTTCTACCCTTTGCCCTGTTGCCCTGTGACCTGCCAGCCCAGGCTCTAAACGTCAGGGTCATTGTGACTCTGTGAGTCTCCCGCCTCCCCCATATGTAGCCTCGGTTTTCTATCAGTTCTAACCTCTGCAATGCTGTTCCTTTGCTCTTTCCCACCTCTGCTGCTTCTCTCCTGATCCAGGCCGTCCTCAGCCTTTCGACGTGTACAGGTCTCAGTGTGGCCCCTTCCATCATCTCCCTAATTGTTCCCCTCCTCTCCCCTGGGTGACTACTAGACATGAGTCTGGCTTCCTTACTGGACCGCAAATGTGCCAGCCACCCTCCTGCCTTAGAAGTGTTGCTCCAGTTGTCCCCGCTGCCGGCTTAGCCTCCTTTGCCTCTTCTAGGTCTTTGCTCAGCTCTCATCTTCTCAGTGAGACCACCTTGAGGAGCTCAAGCCCCCACACCTTGCCCTACTTTTTTCTCCCAGAGCGTCTCTCATCTTCTGACCTGCTGTCAATTTTTACTTACTCTACTCTTTGTCGCCCCTCCACTAGAAAGTAAGCTCTATGAGAGCAGGGATCTTTGTTTTGTTCACTGCTAGCACTCTAGTGCCTGGAATGATGAGTGGCCATGTATTAGATACTCAAATCTTGTTGAATGACTAGTGGGTGGCCCCCCTGCTTCCCGCCTCACACCCCTCTAACTAATGTACTCTGTGCTTCCAGGTTAGCCTCCGCAGTGACCAGCTCTGGTCAGATCCCTCCCTTGCTCTTAAGCTTTCAGGGGCTCCCAGGAACAAATACAATTTGCCTTGGCCATGTGCCAGCTGTGCAACCGTCTGTGTACCAGGCGGGCCCCTTGACTTCTCAGCCTCAGCTTCTCATCTGTTGCATGAGACCAACAATGTCAGCCTCATTCAGCAGTTGAATGTTTTCTGGGTCTTTGTGGGATAACGCGCTCATGTACGAGGGCCTGACATTTAGCAGGTCTTCAGGTAAGGTCACTTCTTCTATCTGATTTGCTCTTATTGCTTCCTCTACCTGGAATGCCCTGAGCCTTAAACTTGGCTAGAGCCTGACCTCCACCCTGTGGCCAGGGTGGACTTTTCAGAGCTCATACCTGATCAAAGCACTCACTCCTACGTATGTCCCTCAGGGGCTCCCCATCTCCCCACAGGGTTGCCCCTTAGCCCCTGCATGGTCCCAGCCTCATCACGCACCATGACGCAGTTTGTCACGGTTACCAGAATACATTGGTTCTATGCCATTGCCTCGTCCCTTCCAGCCCTGCCGGTGGCCTGGCTTTCAGGATACCCAGCCCCCTCTGTTTGACTCGTTCCCCTGCTAAGTCTGTCTCCTGCTGTAGGCGGGGAGCCCCTGAGGGGAGGCTGTGTGTCTTGCAGGTTCTGCTTGGCACTGGTCACAGTCCACACACCAACAGCCACATCTTTCAGTTTGCAGCCCTTTTACCCCCCGGGCTTGTTTGAACCTCACAGCCACTTTGAGATAGGCAAGAAGTTTTACAGATGAAGCCTCGTAGACCAGCCGCACATTTCAGCAGATGTTCACTTGCCTGCGTGCTCTATTCCAGGCTCTCTGCTGGCCCTGAGCACACGGGAGGTGGTGCAGATGCTGCGCCTGCTGGGCCTCAAGGGGCTCACTGCCTAGTGGGCTGGGTAGGTTTGAAAAGTAGAGGACAGTGAGCTAGGTGTTCTGATGGGAGCATCGCTAGGCACCGAGGAAACAACTAACCTTTCTTGGGGACGGGGAGGAGATTTCACAGAGGTGGCCGTTGAGCTGGGCCTGGGAGGATGAGAGGGGTGGTATTCCAGGCAGAGGTAACTAGCAAGCTGCACTAAAGCTTGCAGCATGCTGATTGGTTTCCCAGTGGCTGCTACCTATTCCAAGCCAGGCAGAAGATGGAATAGATTCTTCCCTGCTGATACCTTGATTTGGGACCTCTGGCCTCCAGAATCCTGAGACGATGAATTTCTGTTGTTTAAAGCAACAATTCTATGGTACTTTTTTAAAGCAGCTCTAGCAAACTAAGATAGCCAAGTCCCCTCCACACTCCCTAGAGGTGACAAGAAAGAAAGATAATATCCCCCGCAGATCTATGCTGCTCAAACAGTGCTCCAGCAGTTCTTAGCAAACCAGCCTGTTATAAAAACAAACCCCAAATAAAGCCTACGTTGTCTCAAAACAGAGACAAATTATTTTCAAATTTGTAAGTTCTGTGAGTCAAGTAAGAGCTTTGCTGAGAGCTGTCTAGGGGTTGGAGTATCCAGACCCAGCTTAAGGAGGGAGGCAAGTCCCACTGGAGACCTCCCCCACTCAGACCCCACATGATCTGTAACCAGGTTAGCACGAACATCAAAACTAGCTCTGAGTGGGCAAAATAAGTCCCCAAAGAACACTGGATTAGGGGAGTGGTTAAGGTTCACTCATCAGAGGCCTCAAGCCTCGTGGCTCATTGCGTTCATCCACTGATGACACTTGGGTCCTTCCACTTTTTGGCTGCTGTGACTATCAGGGGCTGCATCATTATGTGGATGTCTGCTTTCGTTTCTCTTGGTGCTTCTCTTGAGCCCCATGCAGTGCCATTGGCAGTATGTGCTGCCAGCTGGGGCCCTTGCCCTCAGCCTCCTCCCCCCCGAGGGTCCTCTCTACTTGGGAGAAGCCCCTCGTTCAGGTGGGCTCTGCATTGAACCTCAGAACGTAATTCTTGCTGCTTTCCTGAACTGAGACTCTGCTTCTCACTTCTTCTTTCTCACCTGATTCTTCTGAAACACGTGGGCTAGTGCCAGGTGTGTTAACCTTGGAGCCAGGCTGACAGAAGAGGCCCCCCGTGCTGACAGCATTCTCACCCTAAGTGTGCCCAGAGATTTGAAGTGAATGAGCCATTCTCCCCCCGCCCCCCTCCATTGGATGGGGTCATCCTTTACTTATGCCAAACAAGCTCTCTTTGCTCCATTTCTTTTCCTGCTTTTCAGACAAAGCCTAAGGCTGCATGGGTGATGAAATCTAATCTCCAGCCTTAATTTTTATTAAGGAAGAAAGAACAGAGGGAAGTATCTTAGAGACAGTACTGCTCTTCCTTCATTGAGGTAAGAGGGGAAATACTCCTTTCTACCACACTCTACTTATGCGTCTTAATGTGTCTTACTCCTTTTTCATATCTCTGCCATCACCTAATAACACACTCTGAACACCAAGCCTTTATTGTCTCTTCACTAGCTAGTCTCTGGCTAGACAGCCAGAAATGAGCCTCTGGGAGGACTTGCTGCCCACCTATCCACTTCCCTGTAAATGTGCACTGCAGTCTGTCCAATGTGTTGAGTGCTGCAGGGTGTGCTCACAGGTGGGTGTTCTGTAATTCTGTGATAATGGGGTGATGATAGGGTGATAGGTATTTCAGATGGTGGAAAGAAGCACGAAGACACTTGGCAGATGAAAGGCAGAAGTCTTTCTTACAGTTCCAGGTGGGCCACATGGGGTTCCCCCGCAGGAGAGGGTAACGCAAGCTGGAACTGCAGATGGGGCTAGCTCAGGTTCACAGGCTCCCCGTGGACTGGGTAGTTTGAACAATTCTGCAGACTCCAGAAAGAAGCGACCATCCCTAGGTGCTTGGCTTTGGGGGCCTGTGACAGATGGCTGTGGCAAGGCCCAGGAGCACTCAGGCCCCATAAGGGAAGTGGTCGGGGCATGGACTTAGCGAAGGGAGAGCAGTGGTTTTTAGCCATTGCCTCAAAAACTGGGTTAGGGCAGCATTTTTTAAATGTTGGACAGTCCCTACCTGCCACAGCTTATACGTCATGGTAATAGAGAGGAGGGCAGCATGGGAAAGCAGAGGAAATGGGGGTAGGAGGGTAATTAGCTGCCTTGAATAGGGTGTTACCTGATATAAGGCACCATGCCAAGGGCTTTGCAAGCATCTTCTCTTTCAACTGTATGTAGTCCTCACAGTGACCCTCTGAGCCATTCATTTTACAGATGGGGAAGCACAGGCTCTCCTCGGATGCTTCCAGCTGGGAATAGGAGAGCTGGGATTTGATCCCAGGCAGCCAGACTCACCAAGTGAACTGACTACATTGAGAAGAGAGGTGTGAGCTTCTTTCTCTCTTTTGTAGACGATGAGCATGAGTAGAGGCTTCCAGACCCAGCACTCCCCAGAGGGTGGGCTTGCTGAGCGTGGTTAGATGTGTCATAGGATGCTGTGGTCCAGTGGGCACAGGACTGTAGCTGCCCAGGCACCACTTGTCATGGTTGTGCGGTGACTCCCTGCCAGCAGAGTCTCTTGGTGGGTCAGATGCCAAATATGGGAACTCTCCTGGCCCCCAAGATGCCATCTACCCTCTTATTTCCTCTCATTTCCCTGTGGATCTGGGGAAATGGAGTAAGAAGCTGCCAGTGGGTAATCATGACTATAGTACTACCAGGAAAAAAAGCTGACCTGTGTACCCCTCACTCCATGAAGCTCCTACATCTCAGATGGGAGTGAGTGTGTGTGTGTGTGTGTGTGTGCACGCGTGCACACATGCATATGGTGGAGAACAGTGGGAAAGGGTGTCTCTGTGGGTGTGTGTGCACGATGGATTCACCCAACCAACATGCATGTGCCCACTCTGTGCCAGGCGCTGGGCTTCCCACCAGAGTTATTGCTGTGAGCAAGACAGACCCCAAACTCATGGCAGATTCTGTCTGTAGGATTTTGATGCAAGGGCCCAGATCCCTGCCCCGGAGCTGCTTTGGTCCTGATGTACTTTAACCTCAAATGAAGCTCATCACCTGGGCTGGATCTGCTTTGCCTAAAGAGAGGGATAGGGTGGGCAGACACCTACAGGGGACTGTTTATTCATTATAAACATTCTAAAAAGGTCCATAACAGGTGAGGTTTTGAGATAGATTTTCCTGAGGGTTTCCCTTGTGATTTCAGAAATATGTTCCCCCAAATGGCTCCATTAGACTTTGAGGGTCCTGACATCCATTTCAAGGCACATTGGCTTTTGACACTTCATGTAACTATAAATCGGTTCCTACAGGATTCATGATCTTGCCCATTTGTTCCAAGAGGGGTTGGGGTAGGCAAAGCTTCAGGAACCTGTGACTAAGCAAATTGGCCGCTACTAAGAAAGTATAAATGCAGGACAAGACACAACACAGCCAAAAATCAAACTCCTGCTCTCCACTTGCAGCTCAGTACAGTGGACACCTGAAGGGAGAAGCAAATCCTAAGGGCCTTCATAAAGGCATGGCCGGGCCTCGTCCCCAGATGTGAGCCCCTTGGTCCCCACCATACTTGGCCTAGCCAGGGTGGCTTTAGCTTAAACAGCCAGGCAACACCATCTCATCCCATGCCCCAGCATCACGGGCACACAAGTCTCTGTTATTGATAGGGAAACTGAATGATAGCAAAGATAAGTGATTTGAGCCGATTTGCACAGTTCATGATAGAGCCAAGACTGGAACTCAGGCCCTTGGGCTCCCCAGGTCACTGCTTTTTCCCACCACTCTGCCACAGTCTTACCAGTCAGTACAAACGGATAGTAACTGAAGCTCTGAGTGTTCAATGGGAAAAGAGCCATGATACAAAAGTTGTTGTTTTGGTTTTAATTGACAAATGAGGTTGTTTAGCCAGCTTCTGATTCTGCTTCTAGGCCACGTGTGTGTTTGGTGTGTTACAGGTCCAGCTGTGCCCCTTCCCCAGGCGAGCATCCTGTCATAGTGTTCACCAAACGCTGTCGCAGTGACTCAGCCATTTGTGAAAACTCAGAGGGGGGATGGCATACACACCAAATATTAACAGCTAAATGATGTTTTGATTGATTTATACAATATAAATGTCTGTTTCTAAGTATCAGGAGGAGCACAGCTGAGCACACACGTGACCCTATTTTGAGCAGAAATGGACCACAAAGTTGGTGAACAAATGGGCGACCAGGTGGAACAGACGCATTTGTCAGAAGACATTCCAAAAGTAAGTAATAACACAGAGGATGTTAACCAAAATTGGGGAAGGGGAAGGGCAAACACAAACCCGCATGCTAGGGATATTTAACTTGTGGTTAAAAATTGTATTTAGTATATATATTTTCAATCAATGTAGTATTTTTTGTATAAGCAATACATCTTTTGGATGTATCAGTTACCTATTGCTGTGTAACAGACAACATTAAAGCCTAGTGCCTTAAAACAACATCGATTTGCTCACAATTCTGCAGTTCAAGCTTCCCTCGGCTGGCTCTGCACCTCACTCACGCAGCTGCAATATCTGGGAATCTTCTGGGAGTATGTGTTCCAAGGTGGCTTCACTCATGTCACTAGCAGTAACCAGTGGCTGTTGGCTGGGTGCCTTGGGTCGCCTCCACGTGGCTTCAGTCTCCAATAGACTGGTCTGGGCTTCCTGGTATGACCGCAGAAGCATTCCCAGAGGGCATCAGCCACAGTTGCAAAGCGTCCTAAGGCCTAGCCTCAAGTCTCGGAAGGGATTTCAAAGAGTTGTTGGGTCCAGACCCCATGTTGGTACTTCACATAGATCTGCAAAGGTTTATTTTGATTTGTAATGAATTTTAACCATTTCAGAAACGTACTCACATCATGTTAAAATGTGTTTACATCAAATAATAATAAACGGGCCTCCACATCACCCTGTTTTTGATATAAAGCTCAGAGTAGAGCCTCCTTTGCGGCCTCTGTGTAATTGAAGGTGAACGTGAGTTTCTGGTATTCAACAAATAAGCAAAGCCATCTGCCTTATATGTGTACATTGAGATTTTATTGATACTTGGCAACAAAAAAGAAAATCAAGAATTTAAGGGTTATCTCAAACTGCCAGTATCATCCAGTTTCCAGTTTGTGCATTCTTCAAAATAACCTTTCCTCTTTCTCACTGATTAACTTTATGGGAAGTAAAAGTTATAAATTTAAACAACTGAAATTAAAAAGATAACTTATCTCTTAACGTAAATACATGTTCTATATAAAATCTCTGAAAATAGGGTTCCACTGCTTAGGATAAAGCAATACAGGGTCAAAAAAGCCCAGTGGCCTAGACCATTCTCTTATCTCAAAATTACGTTACGATTAGTTTGTCTAGATGGCTTGCTTTCTTATTCTTAAAAAAAATTCCCAGAATTTTTTTTTTTAAGTTCAATTACACTCACTAAATTACATTTCCTAAGGTAGGGAAAGGTGTAGCTGTGTTTGGCAAGATTTTCTGTAAAGGCTTTTGGCTGCTTATCCCAGACCAGGGTTAGAAAAGCCAGGGAAGGATGCACTCAGAACCCTGGGTAGGAGATTACTTGTGGAGGTTATGTGCGCAAGACAAGCACAAGGCTAGGGATTACCACTTATTGCAAACAAGAACGGCAGCTAAAACTTTGTCTCCCTCCTCCCTGACCCCTTGCACTTTGTGAAGAATTTCTTTTCTTTTTTTTGGAAATAGTGATTGTTGATATAAATGCTTCAGTGTAAAAGGATATCAAAAGAGACCTCTTTCTGCTTGGGGAGATGCTCCATGATATAATAGCCTTGAAGAATCCCCACATCCTAAAGGAGAATGCTGGCCAGCCCATGCAGAGGGATGTGCTGAGCCCTGGGAAACCTGTTTGGTGTGCAACAGCCCATTCTCACCTTCAAACTTAAAAGAAGGCAACACTGGCATTGGGGGGTTGAAGAGATCCTTAGTGAACACTTCTTTTAGAGAGATGTGTCAAAGGAATCTACTGTGACTTTTCCCTGCTTCAGTCTTCAGGGAGATTGAAGGGGAGAGCCTGGAGCTGGCCAGCTCCAGCAGAGCACTTGCAGAGTTTGGTAGGCAAGGATGCATGCATGTCTCTAGACCCCAGATGCTAGACCCTCAGAAGCAGAGCAAGACTGGGTCCTTTCTTCAGAAGGGGTGGGGTGGGGAGGCACCACTGGAGAAGACAGCCGAAAGAGTCTAGGGGACCTTAACTAGTGGCTGAGGGGAACAGCCAGCCCATGAAGGCAGTGTCCATGTCAAAGGAGTTGTGGGAGGAGGACCCCAGTGATCCCAGGTTCTCTAAAGAACTCTTCAAATCACCCTAGGAAAGAAAAATCAGCATTTAAAATCTGCTGTAGTCAGAGGACACCAATACCAGATAATGACTTTATCAATCAAGGAAGACTTTGCCTTGCATTCTTAGAGGGGCCCAGTAGTATCTGCAGGTAGTGGATCAAGGAAAAGGGAGAAGCTAACCTGTCGTCGTGGAGCAAGTGCTACAATATTGTGTCATGGGAACACAGGTTCAGCGCACAACAGAAACTTTCAGCACAGGACCACTTCATTACTTACATAGTATAAAGAGTCCAGTAAAGGCAAATAATCTCTTTGTCACTTACATAGCACTGACAGAGCAAAAGAGCAAGGGAAGACAACCCATCGTAGGGTGGCCAAAACTGCTCCAGGTTGGGGTGGATGGCTGGCAACTCTGTAACACCCCACTTCACATCATAGAAGAGAGTGTGGTTTTTATCCACCCTGGGGAGAAGAGGCCCTGCCAGTGAGAATTTCTGCCTTAATTAGTGTGGGGGTTTGAAGCTGTATGTACCCCAGAAATACATGTTCTTAAAATTTAATCCATTCCTGTGGATGGAAACCCATTTATGAGGCTACTTCAGTTAAGGCTGTGATCCATGTCTTTCAGAATGGGTCTTAATCCTATTACTGGAGTCTTTTATAAGAGAATGAAATTCAGACAGACGGAGAAAGCTATGGAAGCAAGAAGCTGAAAGCAGCAAAACCCAGAAGAGAAGGACGTGACCAGGAGGCACTGCCATGTGCCTTCCCATGTGGCAGAGGAGCCAGCGCTCACCAGCAGCTGGTCTTCAGGAAGAAAGCATCACCTTGATGATGATGCCTTGGTTTGGACATTTTCCCAGATTCTAACCGTGAGCAAATAAATTCCCATTGTCCAAGCAGAACCATTTCATGGTGTTTGCTTTAAGCAGCCTAGAAAACTAAAACAATTAGCATCTGGGGCTGCTTGTTCCCAGTTTCTGGGTTTAAAGATGTCTGGCCGGGCCTTTTTGTTAGCTCTAACATCTCCCCCAGGTTGTGGAATGGCACACAATAGAAAAGGAGGTGGGAGTACCAGAAGGCCAGAGAATCGCCACTTAGTGTGTGTATGTGACTTCCCAGAGAAGGAGGTGGGGTAGGTGAGGTCAGGGCAATGACCACTTGTTTCCTGGCTGTTGGAATGTGGTATACCAGAAATGGGTTGGCTGTTACGATGGAGATTTATTTGCTTACAAATGTGCAGTTCTAGACAATGAGAATGTCCAAATTAAGACATCAACAGGATGATACCTGGGCTCTGAAGACAGGCTGCTAGATCCAGGGTTCCCCTTGCAGATAGCAAAGTACATAGCTGGCATCTACTTGTCCTTCACTCCCATATTTCATTGCTTTCAACTTCTGGTTCCAGTGGCTTCCTCTCTGAGCTTCTGTGGGCCGTATCTTAGCATCTCCGGGGCTTTTCTCTGTCTGCTCTCGCAGATTTTTTTATCCTTTATCCTCTCATAAAAGATTCCAGTAAAAGGATTTAGGCCACCTTGAATGGGGTGGGTCACATCTCAATTGAAATAACCTAACCAAAAGATCCCATTTGGTTTGCTGTCAAGCATGTCTAGCTCTGACCCTCCTTGGGCTCAGCCAAACTTTGAGTAAACCAAGAGAAACCAGGTGAGGAGGCTCTGGATTACTCTAAAGAACTGTAGTTTTCCTGCACAGCTAACTTGGGTGTGTTAGAGAAGAAAGGGATTACTGCAACCGAGATTGAGTGGGACATTTGTCCAAGCACTGTGGTCAGTTATTTGAGTAGGTTATGTAAGAACAAAGAACACTGAAGTTCCAGCACCATCTCCGCATGGGACACCCAGATTGGGAGGGGGACAATTGTGAAGGCATCTGGCCCTGGAACCACTGGAGTCTCCTGAACATCTTCACTGTGGATATGTTTAAGGAATAAGTAGAGGTGGTTATTCATTTGGTTTATAATCAGAACCAGAATGTCTTTAAGATCTTTAATTTCCACACCTCCAACTTGGATTTTCTATACAGGAGCTAAGGAAAATGGGGTTTGTCATCAAGAAAACCCAGATAAAGTTTTAGAGAGATCCTAGGGAAGGGGCTATCCCAGGTCCTCCACTGGGGACGCTCCATAGCCAGCTTATTCAGCATGGGGCAGCCACAGTTTTGCATTGACCCTCCAAAGTCACATATTTAAGTATGTGTATTTGCTACTCTGTCCTTCCATGATCCCCAATTGCTACAGTTCCAGTTAGAGTTTGACCAGGAAACTATGCCTGTGTAGGCTGAAATGTAAATGCCACAACTATCTCTTGATTTCTTAACTTCCTCAGCTGGCAGAGAAGGGAAAACAGAGCCCTGAGCCTGAGTGGTTAGTAGCTCTCTGGTGTTTGAAGTTCAAACTATCAATTGGGTGGTTTGTTTTGTTTTGTTTTGTTTGCCTTAGAAGCAAGTGCCCAGGGATCGAATGTCGGGAATGAGAGGTATCACTTTTTTGTTGGATTGTCCAGTTTTGATCATAGATGGTTTCATTTCAGTAGTGCCTCCCTTTTCTTTCACTAAAGCTAGAGCATGTATTTTGTTATCACATCTGTGTCATTGGCTGTCTGCTCACTCTTGACTGATCCCAGTAGGGAGATTGCCTCTGGTGATAGAACACCAGAATTTTTGAAAGCTTCAAGCTCGGCTCAAGAAGAATTTAAAACAAATTCCCATATGTATTTATCTGCCATTTCAGTGGTCTATGACATTTAGCTGTTACAACTTCCTGTTATCACATTGTTCTAACCCTGCCATCCCTCTCTCTGCAGGCCAGGAAATGCACAGTGATCGGAGGCTCTGGATTTCTTGGGCAGCACATGGTGGAACAGTTGCTGGCAAGAGGCTACACCGTCAACGTATTTGATATCCGGCAAGGGTTCGATAATCCACAGGTGCAGTTCTTCCTGGGCGATCTCTGCAGCCAGCAGGTAACAGCTGCAGTAACTGCCCAAGCACGTACCTTACCTGATCTCCCACTGCCCCAAGGGGAAATCGCATGGCCTCCCTGAGGCAAAGGCCATCCAATGGTTGTTTCTAATTTTTTTTTTTTTTGAGAAGTTTATAAGTTAGGCCAAAAGGTCCTATTTACAATCTATGGTCCACACCCACAGGATGGATTAAGATTAAGAACGTGTTTTCCTAGGGTTCATAGAGCTCCAAACCACCACACTCACAGACCATAAAATACAGCTGCACAGGGAGGTGGGTTTTAGAGTTGTGCAACCAGCAGCACTAATTCAAGAACATTTTCATCACTCTAAAAAGAAACCCTGTACCCATTTCCCCTTAATCTTTCCAGTCCTAGCAAACATTAATCTCCTTTCTGTCTATGTGGATTTTCCTGTTCTGGTCATTTCATGTAAATGGAATCAATCAAAGGGTTATCTTTTGCCCTGGCTTCTTCCACTGAGCATAAGGTTTTCAAGGTTCATCTGTGCTATAAGGGTATTCACAGTTTGAAATATTTTAGATTTTGCCAGGTTTTTTCAACAAAGCTGCTATGTCAATTTTACAATCACACCAGCCGTGTGTTAGCATTTCCATTGCTCCGCATTCTTGCCGACACCTAGAATTGGACCTTTGGTTTTGCAGTGCACTTCATCCTGCATGATTGGGCAGCTGGGCATCGTGTCCTTTATTGACTGACATTTGGATTTCCTCCAGTAAAGTGCGTATCAGTGACCATTGTCCCTTTGTCTTTGGGGTCACCTTGTCTTCCTTACTGGTGTGTAATTCTTTTTCTGTTTGGTGTGCTGATCACTCGTATGTTGTGTACCTTGGGGGTGGCTTCCCTCAGCCTGTTGCTGAGCTCTTAACTCTTGGCCTTGGTGTCATTTACCATACAGTTGTTTTTTATTTGGATCTGAGAACACTCCTTCCCCTGCAGTCCTGTCCAAGTCACAGCTAGTTTCTCGCTCACATCACTCACACCTCTGAACCTGGAGGTGGGTGGAAGTCGTTTGTCTTCCAAACCATTCTCCCTCATTTTGCCCTCACCACTCTCCAACTTTGAAGACTGTCCCATCGAACAGTACTCCCGATGTCCTTCCTTATGGCAGTCCTCTACAGCCACCCCTCCCCTTCCCAGGCGACCCCAGTCATGCCTTGGTGATCTTAGCTCCTGTCCTCCTCATTGGTGAGTTCCATGTCCACGTAGATGGCCCTCTCAGTACCGGAAGTCCTCTGCTTCCGAATCATACCACGGACCTTGACCCAGTCATCACGCATAAATACCACCACCTAATATGTCAACTTGAACAGTCCTTTGTCTGCCCCACCCAGACGTGTAGCTTTTTCACTGTCCCTCACCCCACTCAGGTACTCATGTCCTCACTGCCTTTGATTCCACAGTCGCTTGTTCTCAACCATAGCCTTCACCCCCTTCTTTGCTTGTACTACTGGGTAAAAACCCCAGCTCTGGTCAAATGCAACTCTACCCTTTCCTTGTGGATAGCTGGGTGGCTGAACGTAGCTGGAGAAGGAACTGCAACTTGGCTGAGTCTTACTTCAGGTGGCCCCTTGGTGCTGTCTGCACCTGTATTTCTACTTTCCCCTCAGAGCTCCCTGTTCTGCCCTAAGGTCTGGGCTCTGGTACCGGCACTAGCTGGAGCCTGGCTCTTCTTCCTTACTCAGTGAGGCCACTCCCGACTCCCCCCACCCCCATCAGCACTTTGCTCACCCGTCAGCGCACATGCATGCTGCAGTATCGCCCGTCTTTAAAATCAAAACAACCGAACTCCCTTAACACCACACCCTGCTCCAGCAACTGCCCCATTTCTCTGCCCCTGTTTCTAGTGGAGCTCAAAGGGCTGTTTGTACTCGCCACCTCTGATTCCTTCCTCCTGGTATCTTGTGAAACTGTTCCAGTTATGTTCTCACCCAGTAGCCCCCATCAGATCCTCTGGGGACCTTGAGGTTCCCAGATCCAGTGGTTGACGCTCCTTCCTCATCTGACTTGCCCCTTTGGCGGTGTCTGAGGCTATGGCGCCTTCCCTCCTAGAAATGCTCCCTGTGCTTGACCTCTGGAATACCACTCCCTCATGTTTCTTATACTACCTCACTGGGCGCTCCATCTCCTTTTATCTGTAATTAAACTTTGCTGTCTCCAGGTAGTCCTTGGATCTCTTTTCTTCTCTGATGGCCCTCTGTTTCTAGGTGATTCATCTAATCTCGTGAACTCCATACCATCTAGACGTAGACAGACTCCCAACCTGTTGTCTCTCATCTGGAGCTCTGCCTGACCTCCAGACTGATACCATCTCTATTTAGATATCTGCTAGACATTTCAAACTAACCAGGTCTGCAGAGGAGCTCCCAGTTCCCTGCTATGAGCCCTCCCCTCCCCCTTCCCCTGCACACCTACACCTGTAAAGTCTTATGTGGCCCAGGCCAGCTTTCTGATTGTTTAGGCCCAAGACCATGGTTTCATCCTCAGTTCCTTTCTCACTCATATCCTCCAGCCCATCAATCAGCAAAAATAGATCCTGCATCTGGCAACTTCTCACCCCTTCCTTTGCTACCAACCCAGTCCATTCTCTCTCATTACCTCCTAAATCATCGCCTTGCTTCTGCTCTGGCCCCTTACAGTTTGACCTCAACCAAGGTCAGAGGGACCCTTTGAAAGCATAAATCAGATCACATCCTGTCTTGTTGACAGTAAAATGACACCCATAGGGGCCTGCACCTTCTGCCCCCACTACCTTTCTGGCTTCACACTCTCCCATCCTCCCCCGCACTTGCTCTCCTCCAGGCACACTGGCCTGCTCACAGCTCCTCAAGCTCACCAACCAAGTTTCTGCCTCAGGACCTTTGTACTTACTGCTTCTTCCACCAGAATCCTCTTTGCAAACCACAGGGCTCATTTCCTAACTTCCTGTAAGTTCAACTACTCTATGCTAAATGACAAGTCGTCCCCCTACCACCCCCCATCTCCCTTATTCTGCTTTATATCTTGTTATAACACTTAGCACTAGCTGACAGACTCTGTATTCTCTGGTTCATTTGTCTCTTTGTCCCCTAGAACATAAGCTCCCTGATCGCAGGGGTTGTGTCTTCTCAAAGGGAACAAGAATCCTTAGCAGACCTGAACTTCCCTCCAGACTAGTCCTCCAGTTCTTGTCCTTTTGTGGCTGGTGTTTTATTTCTAGTGTTGCTTCAATACACTTTCACTCATCCGGCCAGCCACCTATTCCTGCAGTCAACAAGTGCCAGGTGCTGGGCAAGGAGGCACTGGGGATGCAGCATGAGCAGAGTTGCCAGAATTCTCTCACCTGCCCTCACAGAGCTTACCTTCCAGTGGGGTAAGGCAGGATCGAAAATTAAGACAGGATGCGCCCTGTGATTCCAGATAATGATACATGCTAGTAAGAAAATGAAATGTGATAAAAGGATGGAGAGTGATGGGGGAAGACTATTTCAAGATGTGACCCTCTCTGACCACTATGGAGGTGACATTTGAGCTAAGACTTGAGTAAGTGGGGGCCAGAAACAGCAGGTTATGGGGGTGAGGGGTCAAGGGTTTAGGGCATGTTCACTTGAAATGTTTATTACATATGCACATCGTGGTGTCGAGGAGACAATTGGCTCTGCTGGTCTGGAGCCCCAGTGAAATCACCTAATGTTCTAGTTTGCTAGCTGCCAGAATGCAATATACCAGAAATGGAACTGCTTTTAAAAGGGGGAATTTAATAAGTTCTAAGGCCGTGGGAATGTTCCCATTAAAGCAAGTCTATAAAAATGTCCAAATTAAGGCACCAATAAGAGATTACCTTCACTCCAGAAAGGCCAATGATATTCAGGGTTTCTGTCATCTGGAAAGGTATATGGTGAACATGGTGATGTCTGCTAGCTTTCTCTTGTGGCCTCTTGTTTCATGAAGTTCCCCCAAGGACATTTTCCTTCTTCATCTTCAAAGGTCTCTGGCTGCATGGGCTTTTGTGGTTCTCATGGCTTTCTCACGGTTCTTTTGTCATTCTGAAGCTTTTTCCAAAATGCTTTCTCTTTTGAAGGATCAAGATCCAAGATCCACCTGGAATGGGTGAAGTCACATCTCTGGAGATAATCTAATTAAAAACTCTAAACTACATTATTGAATAGGGATTAAAAGAAACTATTGCTCCCACAAGATTGGATCAAGATCAAAACATGGCTTTCCTAGTGTGCTGGTTTGAAAGAAAGTATGCCCCCTAAGAAAAGCCATGTTTTAATATAAATCCCATTTCGTAAAGGTAGAATAGTCTCGATTCAATACTGTATGTTTGAAACTGTAATGAGATCATCTCCCTGGGTGATGTGATTTAGTCAAGAGTGGTTGTTAAACTGGATTAGGGGATGACATTTCTCCACCCATTTCGGTGGATCTTGATTGGTTTATTGGAGTCCTATAAATGAGGAAACATTTTGGAGAATGAGAGATTCAGAGAGGGCAACGCTACAAAGCAGAGAGTCCACCAACCAGCGATCTTTGGAGATGAAGAAGGAAAACGCCTCCCGGGGAGCTTCATGGAACGGGAAGCCAGGAGAAGATGCTAGCAGATGACGCCTTGTTTGCCATGTGCCCTTCAGCCAAGAGAGAAACCTTGACCTTGTTCACAGTGTGCCCTCTCACTTGAGAAAGAAACCCTGAACTTCATCAACCTTCTTGAATCAAGGTATCTGGCCCTGGATGCCTTTGATTGGACATTTCTATAGACTTGTTTTAATTGGGACATTTTCTCAGCCTTAGAACTGTAAACTAGCAACTCATTAATTCCCGTTTTAAAAGCCATTCCGTTTCTGGTATACTGCATTCCGGCAGCTAGCAAACCAGAACACCTAGAGTCCATCATCCTTTCAAACACGCACACCTAGGAAGTGAGCACAGTAGGGCAGAAAAGCAGCCAGGCACCTGGGGCTCTTGGGAGGCAGGAGAGCAGGATCCAGCAAAGGAGACAGAGAGGGTGGCTGATGTGGGAGGTGAGGGGTGTCCAGGAGAGTATGGTACGTGGGACACCAAGTGGAGAAAATGTGCTGAAAAGGCATGGAATGCTGTCTGTGAGGCAACTACAGTGAGACCCAGGGAAGGGTTCTTGGATTGGGGAGCAAGGCAGTGTTGATGACTCTTACAGAGAAGCTTGCCTGGGAGTGCTGGGAAGAAATACCAGCTGGAGGGGTGTGAGAGAAATGAGGGTGAGGTAGAGGCAGAGTAAGGAAGTTCTTCTGAGCAGTTTTATTGTGATGGGAACAGAGAAATGGGGTAGAGGGACAAGGGGTCAAGGAGGGCTTTGTATGCTGGAGGGCTGACTCCCAGAGCAGTCTTCGGCACGGGAGTGGCGGGCAGGACAGTGGGATCTTGTCCCGGCGTTGGCCTGAGACAGGAGCCCAGACCTGCTGTGGCTGGAAGGCAGGCGCCCAGATGCAGGCAGCTTGCTGGGTGACTTTGTGGCAGGGTAAGAAAACTTCCCTTTGCTGCCTTTTTCACTGCTGGGCGGGAAGAGCAGAAATGGGGTGGCTTTTACAAAGAGGTTTCGTTAGGTTACAGATTTACAGTTCTAAGGCCATGAGAATGTCTGAATTAAGGCATCAACAAGAGGATACCTGGACTCTGAAGAAAGGTTGCCGGCATCTGGGACCCCTCTGTCGGCTGGGAAGGCACGTGGCTGGCATCTGCTGGGCCTTGCTCCCAGCTCATTGCCTTCCCTTCTGATTCCAGTGGCTTTCTCTCTGTGCCCTGCGGGCCTTCTCTTAGCATCTCTGGGGCGTTTTTCTCTCTCTAGGCATCTGCAGGTCCTCCCTTAGCTTCCCCAGGGCAAACTCTGGATCTTATCTCTTAGCTTAGCATCTCCACGGCATTTTCTGTCTTCAAGCATCTATGCTTTCTCCAAAATGTCTGTCCCTTAAGGGATTCCAGTAAGTGGATTAAGACCCACCTTGAATGGGCAGAGTTATATCTCCATGGAAGCAACCTAACCAAAAGGTCCCACACAACATTGGGTCTGCCCTGCAAGACTGGATTAAAAGAGCATGGTTTTTCTGGGGTACACAACAGCTTGAAACCAGCACAGGGGCATTAGAGGTTTGAGGAGGGCAAGGTGGGAGAGCAGATAGAGCAGGTGGTAGTAGGGTGTCTGGGCACTACTAGAGGTCTATGCAGTGAGGGCTGGTGAATTTCAGCTACGCTCAGCTGCTCAGGCACGGCATGGGGGAAGAGAGAGCTACATTTAACCAGGGCCAGGGTCTGCCAGGCAAATCTGAGAGAGGGACAAGGGAATAACAGTAAAGGTGAAGTCTAAGGGAGTGCAGGACACGGCAGGGAGGGCCTTTCAAATAGCGTGTTTAAATAGTCCATGCTGAGATCCCTGAGTTCTTGGCTCATCAGTGCTCCTTGTATCCTCTTTCATTATTCTAGCTTCCTTTGTCTTGCTAAAGCATTTCCCTTAGCACTCCCCCTGGTGACTGTCTTGTGGGCTGTCAGCTTTCCAAGTCAGTCCGTGTGCCTGAAAATTATTTCACTGTCAGTCATGGATGTTGTTCAGCCTGGCACAGACTTTCAGTTAGGTTCACACTGATGTGCTGACGTGAGGCCTCTGTTGTCGCCAACAGGAAGTCTGCTCGTGGTCTGACCTTGTGCCTTTGTAGGTCACATCTTTTTCTGTCCCATGGCTTTTAGAGCTGCTTTTTCACACCTTACAGTCTCCAGAGATTTTGTCTAGGTCTAGGTTTTGGTTTTGTTTTCAAATTTCACTCGACACCTGGTGTGTTTATTCATTGCTGGAAAATTCCTCAAATACTGACTGCCCATTCTGTCTTCTCTCCCTGTCTGGAAACCTCAGTGGCCTTATGGTGGAGATTTTCACTCTGTCCCTCTGTGTTTAGCCTTTCTTTTTCTTTTTGTACTATTTTCTAGTAGATTTCCTCTGTTCCATGTCCACTTGTGGTCAGTCTTCGTTCACCTTTGCCCCCTACTACATGTTCAGATTATTTTGGAAGCCATTCTAGATACTGTATCATTTGTCTATGAATATTTCAGTATTTGTCTCTAAAATTTACATAAGGTTCCTTTTCAAAAAAAAAGAGAGAGAGAGAGACCCAGAATTTCACAAGCACACCTAAAACATTGACAGTAATTCCATAGTATCCAGCCAGCATTCAGATAGCCCTCCTTCTGTGTCGTTTTTTGTGTTGTTGGTTATTTTTCAAAATAAGAATCCAGATGAGGCTAAGACATTGCATTTGGTTGCTATGTTTAAAACTCTTTTATAACAACCCCTTCATATATATTTTTTCAACTTCAGTTTATTGATTGAAGAAATCCTTTTTATTGTCCTGTAGCATTTCCCATGACCTGGATTTTGCTGATTGTGTCCCCATGGTAAATCTAGGACTGCTCTGTCCAGTCTGGCAGCCACTAGCCCCATGTGAGACTGAGCACTTGGGATGTGGCTAGTCTGAGCTGAGATGTGCCGTGAGTGTAAAATACACACCGGGTTTCAAAGACAGTACAAAAAAGAAAAGAGGGTGGTTCAATGGTAGAATGCTCACCTTTCATGCAGGAGACCCGGCTTCAAGTCTCAGACCATGCACCCAAAAACAAAAAAGAAAGGAATGGAAAATATCTCATTAATAAGCTTTAAATGGATCACGCATTGAAGTGATAATATTTGGGATATATTGTAGTAAATAAAATATATTAAAGTTACCTTCTCCTGTTTCTTTGCCCTTTTTTAATGTGGTAACACAAAATTTAGTTGCATCTGTGGCTTGTGTTGTATTCTCTCGGACGTAAGGGTTGATCTGATACTGCATCCATTTTTTTCCCCTGGAGCAACATAGATTGAGCCCTCAGTAGCATCGAGCAGACTTGGTGCTCAGATTGTGGTTTCTGCATGCCACTGTCCACAGAAGGAACCAGAGCCCCTTGGGAAGAGAGCCCATCCCAGGACCCTGGGCCACGGAAATACAACGTGAGTGAGGAACGTTCCCTTAGGAAGAGCTCAAAAACCAACAAAAGGACATAGGACCCAACTCCCCAGACCACCACTGGCCAAATGTGGGGCATTTTGAGCATCAGAACAGATAAGGACACTGGTGGGTTGGTTATAGTACATTGAATAAATAAAGAATCCACGCATCCATAGAGATACCTAAAAGAAACATCAAGGGAGAAGGGAATTCTACTTTACAAGAGACTCCAACTAAGAAATGTAAAAGCAGTACTGGAGTTAGGATGTCACCGTGTTACAAGCAGGGCATTCAGTGTTCTTGGCACGAATCATCAATAAATGCTGAAATGAAATGATTGGGTAGAACATTGTTGGGGAACAAGTTGTATACACACTGTCTCAAATTATCACCTCAGATTGCTTATTCATTACAAAGTGGGTAGGTACCTTTTTGACAGCCAGAATCCGGTAGGTGCCACCTCAAAGCAAATGACCAAACCTACCATCCCAGCAGTGGGACCAGCTGCCTTCACGTGCCTCCTGGAAGTGATGCATCAGCCACCTGGATACTTTCCCTGCATCTAAATGTGAGGAAACAGACTAGTCTAAATAGATGGACTATCACGTAGCTGACCCAGACTCGAAAAATGGCAGTGCTATGAAAGACAAGAAAGAAACGATGGGGAAATTGTTCCAGAATAAAAGACAAAAGAGACTTTTATGACTGTGATTGCTTCCTGGATCCAAAAATAAAAGCAGCGATAAAAAGACATTATTAGGACAATTGGGAAATTTGAGTATAGACTCAAATTTGTATCACTTAAATGCTTCAGATGTGATCAATGTTTAGTGGTTATTCAGGAGAATGTCCTTGTTCTTGGGAGATGCCTAGGGAACTGTTTAGGGGTGAACTGGCATGATGCCTGCAGCTTATTGTGGAATGGTTTAAGGGAAAAAATTACATGTCTTTGTGTATATATACAGAGAGACAACTGTTGCAAGATATTAATAATCAGTGACCCTAGACACATAATTCTTCCTTGGTTGGCACAAATATTTGCACCTTAGATCAAGTGCTTGATTGTTTCCCTTTATTTACCAAACTTCAGAAAGAATTGTTATTCTTACTGGCGATCAGATTATCCCTTTTTCAAGGTGGTTCTTACATCTCTTTAAATGACCCAAGTAGTCTTGGACAGCTTCGTTCTGCTAGGGACAAGATGTCCCTGGCTCATGTTGTGGATTTCCTGCCCCAGATCTGCAATCAGCCATTTCTTTCAGTTGCTGTACTCCCTTTCAGCAGTAAATTAAACCCACCCTTTTAGGTTGCTGTATTATATCTAGCTTCACAGGAAGGAATATGCCTGTGTATTGGCTCTTCCAGCTGTCTTTAATGGTATGATACTTTTTCATGGTTCATAACTTTTATCCATGAGCTCATGTTCCCCAAGAGTTCTACCCAACAGGCACCAAGAATTGTGCACCCACCATGGAGGTAAAGGCTTGTGTTACCTCTGTCTGGATCCCACAGGCATCTGACGCAAACCCACTTTTATTAGAAACCAGGCAATGGTTCCATGTACTTCTGTATTGTTTGAATCTTTTCTACAAAGAGAATTTATTTCTGCATTAATCGTACAATTGTAAAAGGACAGGAGCCCTCCTAGCCATGAGCTAGGCAATGGGACCGTTGAGGGGCTGTTTAAACTGTCTAAAGCAGAAGTGATGTATTTTTATATAATGTATATGTATATATATATTTTTTTTGTCTTTATTTGCTTGTCCAGGATCTGTCCCCAGCTCTGAAAGGTGTAAGCACAGTTTTTCACTGTGCATCACCCCCACCGTCCAGCGACAACAAGGAACTCTTTTACAGAGTGAATTACATTGGCACCAAGAATGTCATTGAAACTTGCAAAGAGGCTGGGGTTCAGGTAAGGGGAAAGCCAGGAAGAAGTGCCTTTGGGAATATGGTGTGTGAGGCCCCATTCCCCTTGCCTAGCCGTGTTGTTTCCTAAAGTGTTGTAAAGATCTTAGAGATTCAGCCATAGGGATCCGTGGGTTTACGATGGCCCACTCATCAAGGCCAGTTGAACTGTGATATTCTAACTGCATATGAAAAGGCGAGTTTCTTACTGTGAGGCCATCCAAGAACCCCAAGGCCTGTTGTGAGCTCTCTGGTTAAAGAGCTATAGCATTTAATGACATTTGAACATTTCTTGTATTTTAAAAGAAAAGCAAACTGTTTACTCTTAGCCAGTGGAAACCTGTTATTGCTCAGACCTGGTAGGGATGCATTTCACCCATGTCATAGGTTTGCTGCATTGTTGTAAATCCTGGTTCTCAGAGGCAGCAACTTCTGGATAAAAGAGCTACCTTTTCAGCCCACCACCCCAAAGTCAGTGATATGTGCCACAGATGCTGTATAAACAGTAAACGACCCATATGAGCCAGGGATTTTCTCTCCCAAGAATCCCCCCTGAGACTGTCAGGCAGCAAGAATAGTCAGGGAAAGAGCTCCTCCAGGTTCCTTGCAACCCCCTACCCTTCACAGTTTGTAAGACACTTGGCCATGCAATTGCCACTTCTTCTGTTCCCTCTTTCGGTAACCAGAGGGTGCTAGTATTCCCTAATTCGTGAAGAAGCCGAGCTTTGGAGGGGTTAAGTGATGCCTCTGTGCTAGTAAATAGAAGAGGTGGAATATTCCAGGTACACAAAAAGAATGAGAGAATAATGGGATGCCCATACACTCAACACAGTTTTAGAAACAAGATTAGTGTTTCTGAGATGTATCCATCTTGCTCTAGGTAGCTGAAAGGGCAAAGTTAGCTTAGTGGATAAGGGTGCAGAGATTGACTTTTTTGAGTGGTGCATTTAAAGGAATGTTTCCCAACACCAAGATCAGAATTGCTTTATGTTTTTTTTTTCCTTAAACTTTTAAAGCGTGCTTTTAAAAAGGCTTTAAACCACCAGGAATGTCTATCTGTATATGGAGTGACGCAGAGGCCTGGTGGTTTGCCATATGGCTTTGTTGATTGTGTAAGCCATCCATTCCCCACCGTGCAGTGCCACTGCCAGCATTTATCTGGCGTCCATTCCCTGCCTGGGCCTGCTCCTGGGCGCTCTGTTCTGTGTCTATCCCTGTGCCAGCATGCTCTGTCTTAATTAAGACAGCCGTATACTGAGTCCCAGTCTCTGGCTGGGCAAGTCGTCTCCCCAGCCATATTCCCCAAAATTGTCTTGCCTTTGCCCTGCCCATACACATTCTAGAATCTGCTTGTCATGGTCCTTGGTTGATACTGTAACTGCATTGAGCTTAGAAGTAATTTTAAATGGCATCTTTCCAATATCAAGTTTTCCTACCCATAAACTTGTTCTCTCTGTAATGCCTTTCGATAGAGCTTTATACTCGACTTCATAAAGGTTTTATATGTCTTGTGTTAAATTCATCTCCTACTACCTTGGTTTTTGGTTGCTATTTAAAACCATCTCTTATTTTACATTTTTAATTGTTGCTAATGCAACTGATAATTTTTGTATACTGATTTTGTGTTCAGCAACTTGACTGAACTTATTGCCCTAATTTTTTCTGTATATTCGCCTGTTTTTTTTTTTTCCGGGGGGGGCAAATAACAGTTTTGTTTCTTTGTTACAATCATTACACCTTCTTATTTGTCTTACCCTACTACTTTGGTAAACCCTTACCCAGAGAACTGGAATCGCATGTTTCAGGTAGGTGTGTGTGTGTGTGTGTGTGTGTGTGTGTGGGTGTGTGGGTGTGTGGGTGGGTGTGTGCACGCGCGCGCGCACACACACAGTGGTCGTTTTCACACAGTGTTCCAGTTTGCTAGCTGCTGGAATGCAATATACCAGAAGCGAAATGGCTTTTAAAAAGGGGAATTTAATAAGTTCCTAGTTTACAGTTCTAAGGCCAAGAAAATGTCCGTAGAAGTCTACAGAATTGTCCAATCAAAGGCATCCAGGGAAAGATACCTTGGTTCAAGAAGGCCAATGAAGTTCACGGTTTTTCTTTCGGCTGAAAGGGCAAATGGTGAACATAGTCAGGGTTCTTCTCTCATCTGGAGAGCACATGCTGAACACGGTGTCATCTGCTAGCTTCTTCTCCTGGCTTCCTGTTACATGAAGCTCCCTGGAAGGCATTTTCCTTCTTTATCTCCAAAGGTCGCTGGCTTGTGGGCTCTCTGCTTCTCATGGCCATGTCATTCTTCTCTACTTTCTCTGAATCTCCTTCATTCTCCAAAATGTCCCCTTTTATAGGACTTCAGAAACTAATCAAGACCCACTCGAATGGATGGAGACATGTCATCACCTAATCCAGCTTAACAATCACTCTTGATTAAATCACATCTCCAGGGAGATGGTCTGATTACAGATTCAAACATACAGTATTGAATAGGGAATGAGATTTTGATTAAAACATGGCTTTTCTAGGGGACATACATCCTTTCCAACCAGCACACATATATTCCTGGAACTTTGGGCTGTCCTTCCCCATGGAAGTCTGTTGTGTCACTCGGGTCTGTTGGGAGAGAAAAACGACGAGCTCTGTCATTTTAGAATGTAACGCCACATGTGGCGGCCTCTTGCCTGAAGAGTGAGGGCAGTGCAGCCTTGACCTGTGCGTGATGGGCAGGTGCTGTTTGGTTCTCTTTCATATACGACCATTTCAGAGTGATCATTCCTGATGCATATTTTTTTTACAAAATCTTCCTTTCGCCTCTGCCAGAAACTCATTTTAACCAGCAGTGCCAGTGTCGTCTTTGAGGGTGTCGACATCAAAAATGGAACCGAAGACCTCCCATATGCCATGAGGCCCATCGACTACTACACAGAGACCAAGATCTTGCAGGAGAAGGTAAGTCCCTGAGAGCCAGTTGACCAAGGCACAAGCAAGTCCTGAGACTGTTCTTAAGAGAGATGGTGATGAACCCAGGAGAGTAGTAGTCTCTTGGGCCTTTGTACCTAACTTGTATAGAAACATTGGAAAAATTAGATTTTTAAAAATAATGAAAGATTAGCTAACACTGATGGAAATCTTAATGTGGCCAGATACTGCGCTGAGACTCTGACAGGGACTGCCTCCTCTGAACTTCATGACTGTCCCATAAGTGGGACTCTGTTACCGTCACCATATTCCAGGTGAGGGCCTTGGAGCACAGAGAGCTCCGGAGCTTTCCCAAGGCCGTGCAGCTGGTGGATGGCTGAAGCCAGGCAGTTTAGCTACAGAGCCCAAGCTCAACCCTTGCACCACACATGGCCTTCCTCACTCGCTAGAGGACACAGGCAGCTGGTGACAGCCCGAAGCACGTGGGCAGAACTCAGACTATGTGTAGTGAGTGTGTTCAGCTGAATCTACCTCCCTTTTTAAAAACCATTAAGCCATTGAAGGATCTTGCTTTACATCAAAGAGAATTTCTTTTCAACTAGGCAGGTAGCTTTCCCAGGAGGCACATGCTTTTGGCAGTATGGGCAGCAGTCTCAAATGATGTCCCTCCCATGGGTTTGTAGCAGATCACACCTACTTAGATTTCCTTTAGAAGCAAATGCATATTGAACCAGCATTTACACCCAACCAGCATTACCCCTGTGCAACCTGAGATCCAGTTGCATCCCGCTAGTTTGTATTAGTCCAGCTCAGAAATCCCCAGAAGTCATCTGCAGGGAGACAGGAGGTCTTTCCTCAAGCCTAGTGCTAAAGTCCATTCTCCAGGCTGCCCCACCCTGTTCCTCAGATGCTCAGATTCCACCCCAGAGCACTGAAGCCTCCTCCAGGCCCTCAGTAACCTTGCTCATCCAGCGGCCCTGTACACATCTCATCTGAGTGCCAGGGCCTCCTACCCTTTGGGCCCAGGTGTTCCACATGGCAGCCTTGGGACTGGCAATAAGCAAAGCCTGTTGACAACTCCAGCGGCACTTTGCCTGGAATCTCCCTTCAGCCCCTGTTAGCTTCAGACCTTCTGTCCTGCTGATCAGTCCAACTTCTACTCTCTCCTCTTTAGCAGTAGTAGTGAGTCTAGGTAGAGGCCATTTGAAGACTTATTTATAAGCCATTCTCTCCATTGCCAGGGGGACCCAGGGCCCACCAGGAAGAGGAGGAGCAGCTGGGGATCAGGAGGAGCTGTTACACTCACTGTTGGGGAAAAAACAGGCTGCTTCTCCCTTTGGGGGCAGTGCTGCAAGTTATAAATACAAGTACCTTCAAATTGCTATGACTGAAACAACATATGTGAATCTCACCAGCATAGAATAGAAATCCTTAGGGTGTGGCATCAGAATTGACTCTGCTTACCTGGTGTGCTTTTGTCTTTGGACCCAAGCCCAGGACGTTGTAGTTGGTCTGACCGCTGTCTACTCAGTTGTCCCTCCTGCACTTTCAGATCTGGGGCTGGGGGTGCTGCCAGTCAGGGCGTATTGGCTGTCTGTCCTCTGCAGGGGTCCTGCTCACTACCAAA
>PVIY010028040.1:0-33541 GCA_004026745.1 Myrmecophaga tridactyla | reverse complement strand
TTTGCTCCAAAATCCTAAGGGTCTGCATTGTAATCCTCCTGCATGTGTCTGCCAAAGGCTCCAGACAGCATCTCTATTTGGCACTGACACTTCCAGCACCACTGGGTCTGCTGGATCATATGCTCCAAGTGGCAGAGCATCTTGTACAGCAGTCTGGACCTGTCTCAAAGCCTGCTCTTGTTCAGGTCCCCACTCAAAATGAGCTGCTTTTCTGGTCACTTGATAAAAGGGCTGGAGTAGTATACCCAAATGAGGAATATGTTGTTGCCAAAATCTGAAGAGACCAACTAAGCGTTGTGCCTGTTCTGGTCGTATGAGGAGCCAGATGCAGCAACTTATCCTTCATCTTAAAAGGGATATCTCAACATGCCCCACACCACCGGACACTTAGAAAATTCACAGAGGTGGAAGAACCCTGTATTTTTATTAGGTTTATCTCCCATCCTCTGACACATAAATGCCTTACCAATAAGTCTAGAGTAGTTGCTACTTCTTGCTCACTAGGTCCAATCAACATGCTATCATCAATAAAATGGACCAGTGTTATATTTGTGGGAGGGAGAAATGATCAAGGTCCCTGAGGACAAGATTATGATATGGGGCTGGAGAGTTGATATACCCCTGAGGTTGGACAGTGAAAGTATATTGCTGACCTTGTCAGCTGAAAGCAAACTGTTTCTAGTGGTCCTTATTAACAGCTATGGAGAAAAAAGCATTTGCCAGATCAATAGCTGCATACCAGGTACCAGGGGATGTACTGATTTGCTAAAGCAATGATATCACATCTGGAACAGCAGTTGCAATTGGAGTTACCACCTGGTTGAGCTTACGATAATCTACTGTCGTCCTCCAAAACTCATCTCTTTTTCTGCATAGGCCATATAGGAGAGCTGAATGGGGATGTAATGGGAATCACCACCCATGCATCCTTCAAGTCCTTAAGAGTGGCAGTAATCTTTGCAGTCTCTCCAGGAATATGGTATTGCTTCTGATTTACTATTTTGCTAGCTGGGGACAGTTCTAGTGACTTCCACTTGGCCTTTCCCACAATAATAGCTCTACTCTATGAGTTAGAGAGCCAATGTGGGTATTCTGACAGTTGCTCAGTATGTCTATTCCAATTATGCATTCTGGAACTGGGGAAATAACTAAAGAATGGGTCCAGGGGCTCACTGGACCCACTGTGAGAAGGACCTGAGCTAAAATTCCATCAATACCTGACCTCCATGGGTGATACTTTGTACCTCATCTTTTTGGGCCTGTTAGGTCTTTAATCTAGTTATAGGTCTGGAAGAAATGAGGAGTGGTGGGGGTGGGTCATGAAAAGAATGAGAAGTATCTTCCAAGCCATTTGCTTCAGGGCATTCATTTGCAGTTTCATCTGGTGATACATGATTAATCACTCTAGGGCTAATCTTTTCAGGTTGAGGTTGGGTAGTCAACCCCTCAGGGTAGGCTGGAAGTGGTGGAGTAGCTAAATCCTCAGGGAAGACTATCACAGGGTTATCTAGAGAAGACTCAGTATGACCTAGGGTTTCAACCTCTTCACCAACATCATTATCAATCTATATGTCATCATCCCATTCTTCAGGATCCCACTCCTTTCCAGTCAATGCCCTTACTTTAACAGCAGACACCATGCAAGATTGAGATTTCAGTTTATGTTGTAAAGTTGCTACTGTAACAATAAGATTCTGAATCTGATTTTTGGAGATCTCAAGTCCACAGCTACAGAAAATAAGATTTTCTTTAAGGGCACTCGTAGAAACATTTACATCTGTCAGACAGTGCATAAGCGTCTCATTTGAAGCCTTAAGCCCATCCCTTTCACTCATTAATGTATACAGCATACCAAGCTGTATTAGCTAGGGTTCTCTAGAGAAACAGAATCAGCAGGAAATATTCATAGATATAAAATTTATTAAAAAAGTGTCTCATGCAACAATGGGAACATAGAGTCCAAGGTCTGTAGGCAGGCCACAAGCTGGTAACTCCAATGAAGGTCCGCAAAGAATTCTATATGAGAGGCTCTCTTCTGCTGAAGCAGAAAGAAGACTGACTCTTCGAATTCTCCTTAAAAGCCTTCCAGTGATTAGATTAAATATCACTCACCGCAGAAGACACTCCCCTTAGCTGATTACAAACGCAATCAGCTGTGGATGCAGCTGATGTAATCATTATTTAGGTCCATGAAATGTCCTCATAGCAACAGACAGGCCAGCACTTGCCCAACCAGACAAATGGGCACCACCTCCTGGTCAAGTTGACACATGAACTTGACCATGCCACCAAGTAATTGGTAATTCTTTTCACATTTTGTATTTACTTCATTCCAATTTCATAGTGACCAATACAACCAATAAATAGTTCTCTAAGAAAATCAAATGCATAATGTCCATCCATTAAGCATCGAAAGCCATCAATAAATAATAAATTAGTACAGTGAGCCTATATTGATAAGAGGAACATTATAAGCAATTTCCTAGAATTCTTGTTTTGACAGTTTTCTAAACTCAAAATAATTTTAGCTTAGAAACAGTCCTTTAGCATAAAATTAAAAAAAAAAGTTCCAAAAAGATAATATTCACGGACTTCCCCAAATTAGTTTAGCCTTTGTTATTCTATGTCCCTGTTGTATCATTTAATTCTTTCTACCCAACACTGATTACTTAGATTAATTTAATATCTATATTTCCAAATAGACTTAAAACTTCTCCAGGGCAGCCTCCAAGGCTATCTTATTTGCATCAGCCCCAGGGCCTTGGAAGAGGGAAGTCTTTCAAAAGTACCTGATGAATATACTTTGCAAGATATAAAGCTAAATAAAAGAAGCTGCCCTATTTACAGGTATTTATGAGCAAAATAAATCTTAAGAAAAGATTATATAACCAATCAAACAAAAGAAATCCACATCATAGTTTAAAATAGCACAGGATGGGAGAAAAGGTGAGCGTTATTTGCTTAAATCTGTTGTGACAAATTAAAGCATATGTTCTCTAAGCACAACTGTCAAAGTTCTACCGCATTCAGGTACCTTATAAAGGCTCTGAATCACAAAGCCAGTCTTTAAAAAATAACCACAAACTATTTCTGAAATGGGATAACAATAATATACCCTTAAGGTATGTTATCATTAAAAATTTCATCTTATGAACAGAATGCTAGTTTCCAGAAAATCTGGAATTGTTTCAGAACTCATTATATTTCAGGAATATTTTAAAAAAGACTTATGGGACAGCAAATATCCTTAAACACACACACACAAACTTAAACACATATTCAAGACATATGGGACTTTCATTTTGACAATTCTTGAGGGGAATCCACAGCTTAATTTTTTTTGTGAATATGTATGTTTTTTTGGCATGTTTACACATAGGCAATCTACTAGAGTTGAATTAAGTCTACTCATGAACTTGTATGCCAGTTTCAACAGAATTTTTACCAAGGTGGAAAGTGATACTTTCTCTAAATCAGAACAGAAGTTTCCTGTCACAAGGATAATTAATTCAAGGCATGTGCTTTCTTATGCAAGACTGTATCTCTGCCAAAGCACGCTAGTGTGGAAGGTACACATTCACTCACTCGTCACTCAACATACCTGACTAATAAGCCCCTAAACCAGGGTTTGGTGAAGTAAAGGTTCAGAGGGTAAAGGGTTTCAGCTTTGCTGGCCACAGGGCCTCTGTGATGACTCAACTCTGCCACTGTCACATGAAAGCAGCTGCAGACCATACATAAATGAGTGAGCGTGGCTGTGTTCCAGTAAAACTGGATTTATGGACTCTGAAATTTGAATTTCATATTACATTCGGTGTCATGATACATTCTTCTTCTGATTTTTCAAAAAGTCATTTAAAGACATAAGACTCACTCTCAGCTTGTAGACCATACCAAAACAGGCCCAATTTGGCCTGAAAGTTGTAGTCTGCTAACCCTGCCTCAAACCATCCTCAACGGACTCTTTAGTAAACCTGGTTTTAATGGTTATACCACTTCCCAGTCATATAGCCTCGGTCTTACACCACCCAAAAAGACCAAACAATAAACAAAACTAACCACAGTAACAACTGAATTAGCCCCTTGGCTTTCAGATGGGAATTAGAGTGCTATTTTGTATGTATAAAACCAGCAGCAGCGGCACCAAGTAACATTTGTTTTGAGCTTACTATGTTTTATTATGGCGTTTTTAGCATTTTAATTGGTGCCACTACACAGAATTTTCACAAGAGCCTTAGGATGGGTTCCAATCTCTACCTATACTTGCCAACATTTGTTTTTGCCCATCTTTTTAATTAATAGCCATCATAGGGAGTATGAAGTGGTATTTTAGTTTCCTCACTGCTAAAGCAAATACCATGTAATGGTTGGCTTAAATAATGGGAGTTTATTGGCTCATGGTTTTGAGTCTGGGAGAACTCTAAATGCAGGTGTCATCAAGGTGATACTCTCTTCCCTGAAGACTGGCATTCTGGGCTGGCTGCCAGTACCCTTGGTCCTGGGCTCCTCAGTCACATGACAATGCCATGGTGGCTATTTCTCACCCCTCCTTTCTCTTGTGGATTCTTCAGACTTAACAGCTTCTGGCTGCTCCCTCTGTGGTTTTTTTCCTCTCTCTGACTTTCCCTATAAGGCCTTCAGTGATAGGATTGAGACCCATCCTGGGTCACGCCTTATCTGAAGTAACCTCATCAAAAGGTTCTATTTACCAGGGTTCAGAGCCACAGGAATGGATTAAGTTTAATAACATATTTTTCTGGGGTACTCAGCTCCAAACCACCACAAGAAGTAATATCAAATGGTTTGATTTGCATATCTTTAATGATGTTGAATTTTTTTTCATGTGTTTGATGTCTATTTAAGTTTTCCTGCTGCAAAAACAAATGCCATACAATGGTTGGCTTAACAACAGGCATCTATTTTATTCACATATGATTTCAGAGGTTAGAAGGCTGGCTCCTTCCTGGGGTCAGGACCTTCTTATTGGCCAGCATCTTTGGTTTTTCTGTCACATGGCAATGCACATAGTGGCACCATCTCCTTTCTCTTCCAGGTTCCGCTGACTTTCAGCATCTGGCTGCTCCCCGTGTCTTCTCCTTCCTTATCTAATTCCTTTGCTTTTAAGGACTTCAGCCATATTGGATTAAGACTCACCCTCATTCTGTTTGGGCGCATCTTACCTAGTAACATCCTCAAGGTCCTATTGACAAAAGGGTTCCCACCCACAGGACCAGTGGGCGGCACCTGAGCATGCCATTTGAGGAGGACATAGTCCATTTGCATATTTTCTTTGGAGAAATATTCCTTTGTCCATGTTCTAGTTTGCTAGCTGCTGGAATCCAAAATACCAGAAACGGAATGGCTTTTAAAATGGGGAATTTAATAAGTTGCCAGTTTACAGTTCTAAGGCTGAGAAAATGTCCCAATTAAAACAAGTCTATAGAAATGTCCAATCTAAGGCATCCAGGGAACGATACCTTTGGTTCAAGAAGGCTGATGAAGTTCAGGGTTTCTCTCTCATCTGAAAAGGCACATGGTGAAAACGGTAAGGGTCCCTCTCTCATCTGGAAGGGCAAATGGTGAAAACGGTGTCATCTGCTAGCTTCTTCTCCTGGCTTCCTGTTTCATAAAGCTTCCCAGGAGGCATTTTCCTTCTTCATCTCCAAAGGTCGCTGGCTGGGTGGACTCTAATTCTCGTGGCTATGTCATTCTCCTCTGCTCTCTCTGAGTCTCTCTCCAAAATGTTTCCTCTTTTATAGGGTTCCAGTAAACTAATTAAGACCTATCTAATCCAGTCTAGCAACCACTCTTGATTAAATCACATCTCCAGGGAGACAATCTAATTACAGTTCCAAACATACAATTACTGAATAGGGATTAGAAGAAACGGGTGCCTTTACAAAATGGGATTAGGATTAAAACATGGCTTTTGTAGGGTGTATACATCTTTTCAAACCAGCACAGTCCATTTTTAAAATTGGGCTATTTGTCTTTTTACTGTTGAGTTTTAAGATTTCTTCATATATTCTGGATACAAGTCTCTTATCAGACATACGATTTGGAAATATTCTCTATCATCCTATGTTTTCTTATTTTTTTACTTTCTTGATGGGGCCCCCTTTGAAGCAGGAAAGTTTTTAGTTTTTGTGAAGTTGGACTTATTCTATTTTTTCTTTTATTGCTTATGCTTTTGGTGTCATATATAAAAAAACCAATGCCTAATTCAAGGTCATAAAGATTTAGACCTATGTTGTTGTTGTTGTTTTTTAAGATTTTTATATAGTTTTAACTCTTACCTTTAGATCTTTGGTTCATTTTGAGTTAATTTTAGTATATGTTGTGAGGTAGGAGTGCAATTTCTTTCTTTTGCTTGTACGTGTTCAGTTGTACCAGCACCACTGGTTGAAACACTATTCTTTTCCTATTAAATTGTCTTAGTACTCTTACGAAAAAAAACTGGCACAAATGTATAGTTTTATTTCTGGACCTTCAATTCTATTCCATTGATCTATATTTCAGTCCTTATGCCGGTACCACATTGTCTTCATTATTTAGCTTTCTGTTAAGTTTTGAATTTGGCAAGTGTAAATGTACCAAATTTGTTATTTTCTAAGACTGTTTTGGCTATTATGGGTCATTTCATTTCCATTTGAGTTTTAGGATTAGCTTATCAATTTCTGAAAAGCAAAAAAGGCATCTGGGATTTTCACTTGAACTTCACTCAATCTATAGGTCAATTTGGAGAGTATTGCCATCTTAATGCTAAGTCTTCCAATTCAGAAACATGGGATGCCTTTATATTTATTTAAATCATCATTAATTTCTATTAACAACGTTTTCACATTTTGTATACAAATTTTGCACTTCTTTTTTAAACTTATTCCTATTTTATTCTTTTCCATATTATAATTTTAATTTCAATTTTGATTGCTTATTGCTAGCGTATAAATACACAATTAATATTTGTAATCTGATCTTGATTCCTGCAAACTTGCTGAATTTATTAGCTCTAATAGTTTCTGAGAGGATTCCTTAGGATTTTCAGCAGATAGGATCATGCCATCTGCAAAAAACGTTTTACTTTTTCCTTTCCAATTGGACGCCTTTAAATATATTTTTTCTTGTCTATTTGCCCTGGGTAGAACTTTCAATACAATGTTGAACAGAAGTGGTAAGAGAACACTTCCTCATCTTGTTCCAGGAGAAAAGGAGAAAAGCCTGCAGTCTTTCAGCATTAAGTATGATGCTAGCTGTAGATTATTCATAGATGTCCCTTATCAGGTTGAGGAAGTTCCCTTCCACTCCTAGTTTGTTGAGTGTTTTTATCATGAAAACATGTTGGATTTTGTCAAATGTTTTTCCTCTATTAAGATAATCATGTGGTCTATGGTCCTTATTCTATTAACATAGTATATTGATTGATTTTCCAATGTTGAATCAACCTTTCAGTCCTCGGATACATCTCACTTGGATATCACTTATCATCATTTTTATATGTTGCTAGTTTCAGTTTGCTACTATTTATTTAGGGTTTTTGTAAGGGATACTGGTCTGGGTGTAAGGGATTCTTTGGATGTCTTTGTCTGGTTGTTGATTCCAGGGTGTCTTAATTTCCCCAACTGCTATGACAAAAACCACACAATGGACTGGCTTAAATAATGGGACTTTGTTGGCTCACGGTTTTGAGGCTAGAAGAAGTCTAAAATCAAGAACGTAGAAAAAACCCTGCTTTCTCCTGGAGTCAGTAACATTCTGGCATTGGACTGCTATAATCCTTGGGATTCCTTGGCTCATATCCCTGCCTCCTGTCATATAGCAATCTCTTTCTTTTTGCTCTTCTAGGGTTTCTCTGACTCTGGCTTGGGTTTCTCCTCTTTAAACTCAAGGCCTTTTATAAGGCCTCCAGTAATATGGGTTAAGACTTACCCTGATTCAGCTGGTCATTCTCAATAACAAAGATTAACATCAAAGCCTTACATGTGAGTTCACACCCACAGGAATTCAGATTAAAATTAAGAACACATCTTTCACTGGAGTATATAATTTAACCTACCACACAAGGTAATAATGGACTCATAGAATGAGGTGGACAGTTTTCCCTCCTATGTTTTGGAAGAGTTTTTGAATGTTTGGTGTTAATTCTTGTTTAAACATTTTGTACAATTCCCCAGTGAAGTCTGGGCCTGGACTTCTCTTTGTAGGGAGATTTGTGATTATTAATTCAACCTGTTTACTTGTTATAGATCTGTACAGATTTTCTATTTCTTCTTGAGTCAGTTTTGGCAGTTTGTGTCTTAACAGTTAATCCATTTCATATGAATTATCTCATTTGTGAGCATACAATTCTTATTATTTTCTTACAGTTCTTTATTATTTAAGTTCAGTAGTGATGTCTCCTCTTTCATTGCTGATTTAGTAACTTAGGTTTTCTCACAATTCTTTTTTCTAGCTAAAGGTTTGCCAATTTGGTTGACTTCAAAGAAGCAACGTCTGTCAAGGTTTACAATAACCAAAGAAGCAACTTTTGCTTTCATTGATGCTTCTCTACTGTTTTGTATTTTCTATTTCATTTATTTGCATTCTAATCTTTATTATTTCCTTCTGCCTGCTCACTTTGGTTTACTTTGCTTTTTTTTTTCTAGGTGGAAAGTTAGGTTATTGATTTGAGATTTTTCTCTTTTTAAAAAATAGGCATTTAGAGCTATAAACTTACCCCTGAACGCTGCTTTTTTTAGCTGCTTCCCATAAGTTTGGGTATGTTATGTTTATTAGTTTTCATTTATCTCAAGGATTTTCTTTAACCCACTGGTTACTTAGGAGGGTGTTATTTAATTTCCACATATTTTTAAATTTCTCTCTGTCACTAATTTCTAGCTGCAGTCCATTGTGGTCAGAGAACATACTGTGCATGACTTAAATATTTTAAAATTTTATGGAAACTTTTCTTATGGCCCAACATATAGTTTATCATCATGAATGGTCATATGCACTTGAAAAGAATGAGTATTCTATACTTATTGAGTTGAGTGTCCTACAGATATCTTTTAGGTCTGGTTGGTGCACACTTATGGTTCTGGGATTGGAACTCAAGTTTGCTCTGGCATAGTTAGAAAGGGTGCACACCTTTTTAAGTGCTTACCATTCTACTTTCTATCATCCTCATGGTAAGAGGTATGTACATTCAGTACCTCATTTTAGATTTGTTCTTAAATACATCTACTCTAAAAGCACTCAAAGGAGAGCAAAGTGGTAAATGAATGCAGCTATCCTACCTTTCCTGATTAATTTTATATCTACTTCATGGACTTGTAAATATATATTCCAAAGCACTCTGCAAATAAAAAAATCAATACAAGTGCACAGTGAAAATAAATAATGCTATTTCAAATAGCTAACAGTTTGCCTAAGCACTTTCTGAAAGAAAAATTATATCACTTGATACAGCAGAAATAAATTTTAGGATTAAGAAACTTCATTAACCAAATAGACTCTGGGAAATAGAAGCAAGTACAGCAGATTTTCTTAAGTAGGTCTTATGAAGCATACCTGGAAATTATGGCAACTACACCAATGCGCAAAAGTTATCTAATAACATGCCTTTTATTATTCTCACAAAGGAATTGTAGTTATTTCCCACAAATTGTCTGAAAGATAATATTTTTTACTTTTGTTAACATACCTAGAAAAGAAAACTGGATTTTCAAACTTTTAAGAGGAAAAACAAAACAATATTATTCCTGTATCATTAAAGCCATATCTACATTTATTGAGAAAATGACACAGTAATTGTGATCATCAGCAAAATCCATACAGATATTTACCTTAGCCTACTGCATCCTACAAAAGCTTACCACTGTAGTAAACAACTAAGGTTTCTCAAAGTATATGTACTATTGAATTATGTGAAATTACAAATCCAAAGAAATGCTTAGCTTTTGGTTGCAGTTATTACATAATCAATATTAAATAACTTTACACATAATCTCCATGAACTGCTACTAAATCTCTGTCATTTTTACCTGAGTAACAAGAAAATTCCATGACTCCTGAAAGACATCAAAAGTCTTGAACTGAATACAATGCAGAGTTTCTGATTCTACGCTGATTTTACATTTCTAAAAAATAGAACCCAAGGCTCATAAATAATACATGAAATGATAAACCTTGGAAAATAACTTTTCACTTTACCTTTCTTTTCCTGGACCTTGTTCATACTCACTTGTCCTCATCTCTACCCTGATCAGATACCCTTACATCCTATGTCCTATGGTTGAAAGTAATAAAAGCATTTTATTTTTCAATATGGCATGGTGAATCATTTTCAAGCTTGTAAGTGACAAGAGTTAATGATAGTAGGGGCTTTCCAGGCCAAATCAATGACACTATTTACAATTTAACTATGTGAGAAAAAGTTAAGCATACCAATGGTCTTTCTGAAGCAGCTGTGGTTTATGCAGTCACGGTGACCTGCATGGGGCACAGGCCTGAGTGTACAAACATATTTGCCAGGTGGGCACGTCATGACTTCTACCACTTCTGATGACCACATCACCAAAGACCCCACAACAATGGTAAGCAGAGGGGAGTGATAACTTTAGGGATGCAAAGTGATTTTCGAAAGTATCTTCATACCCAAAATAAAGGCTATGGTAGGCCCATTTATTCTTCTTTGAAATTTGCCTAGTTAGATCTCTTACATTAGTTCTCAAAGACTGAAACTCACTAGATTCAACTGAGCACGTCGTGTGAAGCAAGATCCTGGAGCTCTCGGCTTTGTACTCATGCCTGGGACACATGACTTAAGGATTCCTGGAATCTAGAGTATAATAACCACATGCGAAAGTGGAAAAGAGATTCAACTAAAGGCTATAGGCACAGAAAGAGGAAAGATCATATTTAAAGTCCTCATGGATCCCAGGCAGCAAGAACTTCTGGAAAGAAAGTTGGAGAACATTTGGATTAATTGGAGGGAAGAGTTTATGGGTGCTGAGGAAGGGAAGGAGGACGATGCTTCAGCAAATGCCCAGATCCCTCTGGTTCTCCATTGCATGCCTAGAAACATCTGGTAATGACAGAATATCTTTTTTTTCACTCCTAGGCCTAGGAATGGGCCTCCAACAACAATACATGGGCAAACAGGAAAAGATAACGCAGAAGGCAGCTCTGGGCATCTCCAAATCTGTTAGATCAAGAATAAAAAAGAATCTTCAGACTCAGCAGGGAGAAGATTTTCAGCAGGTGTTAGCAGTATGGAGGATGAAGAAACTGTAATCTTCCAGAGGACCAGAGAGGGACTTTATCAATTAATACTGATATACCATTCCCTTTTGAAAATCATTGGTTTAAATAGAATCACTATTTATATGTTGGAAAAAAATACTTATATTGAAAAAGACAAATTATCCTTTTACCTATAGTATTCTTGAAAATAATTTGAAAGATGAACATAAAATAAAATCTTTCCAGTCTAGTTTTTTTGAGGGGATTTTTTGGGAAACATTCCCTTGTTCCTAAGCTAATTCTAAATTAGTACAGTTAAAACGGAAACTTTTCTATCAAAAATCAAGACTAACATTTCGTGAATTCTGGAATAGAAAACAACAGAGATTCACTAGAAAAAGTATCAAAATCCTAGAGTAATACAGTTCATACAAATAGAAATTTTCATAATTTAAAAATATGTAAAAGAAGACAAAGTTAATACATTTATTATGATTCATGCTTCTCACCTACATGAAATAAACAAAAATTTGAATTGAGTAAGGGAAAGTAACACTCTTGGCAAGTTGAAAAGGAGCTGGTCACCATTATTTCAAATGAGAACATAGATAGATGTTCTCTAAATAATATATAAAAGTTTAGGGAAAAACAAAGCCCTGACTAAATAAAACATATCCTGCAGTACAAATAGAGATGTAAAGTCTAGCATTTTCCTCTCCATTTCCTCCTTGCATGTTTAGGGAACACTTGCAGGGCACACTCCCAGCTGCCTGCGAAGGGCTTGTCCAGAAGAACAGTCTGGCTGGTGAGAAAAATGCTCCCCAGGATAAGTACAATATAAGATAACAGGTGATTTCAATGTGAGAATTTATATTACCATAAATGTTTGCATTTAAAAAATCAACATTTTTTAAAATGTTGGATTATCTTGAAATTTTCACCAGTGGACAGACGCCTTCTACCATCTTTGCCCCTTTCTCTGTTTTAAGGTTGACTTCATTCCCAGAAGTGATGGACATACAAGAAGAGCTACATTTAGGGAAGCTTAAATCTTTCTCTGTACCCTACAGCCTCATCTCTAACCCTGCAGGTGCTCAGAAAAGGGTGTTTGTAGAGAGCTGAGAAATCCACTGCCCAAGAATTTTTGGAAATACAAGGGTCAGCCTCCTTGATGACTAATGCTAAAACTCCCCTTTTAACTCCTCAAACCTCCTTTCCATTCACTCATCAAACCATTTCACTTTCACTTTCCAGAGGAAACAGCAGCCATCAAGATGGAAAATCACTCACCTCCCCAGGATGCAACACACACCTACCACATGTGCTCCGGCCTCTTCCTCTGACCTGACACTCTACGGGAGATGCCCCTCACCTTCCCAAGGCCTGGCCTTCTGCCTCTACCTTAGATTCCATGTTCTCCTGTTTTTCTAACAACATGAAAACATCATTCCTCCTCTTGCCTGTATGTTCAACCAATGGCTTTTAAACAAACTCAAGTTTCTTCCATTAAAACAATAACAAAAACCAAAACCACTTGGCTCCATGTTTCCCTCTAGCTACAGCCCCAAAGCCCCAACTCTCCCTGTCTCACCTGAATACCTGACTGCTCCTACTCCATTTCCTCGTTGCCCAGTCACACTCCTCCAAAGCAGCTCCTGCCAGTCATGCAGAGGCGCTTCACCCTCATCATACCTGCATCTCAGCAGCAAAACGACTGGTGCCCATTCCCCCTTCTTAACACCCTCTTTTCTCTTAGAGTTCGTGAACCAGAAGCCCTTGGTTTTCCCTTCTGCGCTTGGTCATTGGTGGATTCCAGTTTGGACATTTTCTTGGGCTTGTCCTATAGTGTTAGTATTTTAAATGTAACCTTAAAACTGTAAACAAGCTGTGAATTTGGGCTTTAGTCTCACGGAGGAGCAATAATATAAAGTCTGCATCCAGATATGAATAGGCTTTCATCTATCCCAGACTTGGAGGCACCATGCCCCAGGTATCACAGAGGGTGTAAATCCTAAAGGAAGTAGTAAATAGCTGCGATAAGGAACTAATGAAGCTCTGCAGACCCCTGCCACTTGTTACCCAAGATGATTATCTTTCATAGTCTCTAACATGTATAAAAGCCAATTGAAAAATCACTACAGGGAGGCACATTTGGGACGTTTCCCCTGCCCTCCCACAGGCATAAATAAACCCCCTTTTCCTCTATGGCCTGTTCTGTGTGTCTGTGCATTAAGCCGTCCTGACCAACGAACTCAGATTTTGAAGGGAGAGAGGAGTCTCAGCTACACTTCTACATTCTGGTGGGTGTAGACCCATTGCAAATAAGATCTATTCGAGATGTGACTTCAGTTAAGGTGTCACTCAGATTGGGCTTTAATCTGAAATAGTAAACTCTCATAAGAAGAATTAAAGTCAGACAGAAAGAGAAGCCCTGGGGAATAGGCAGAAGCCAGAAGTCAGTGAACTCAGAGAAGGGAGAACATATCACCGTGTGTACTGCCATGTGATGGAAAAGCCAAGGACCAAGGACCCAAGGATCCAAGGACCCAAAGACAGCCAGCCTCACAGCACCAGTCTTCCGGGAGAAAGCATCACCTTGCTGATGCCTTGATTTTGGACTTCTTCTAGCCTCAAAACCATGAGTCAATAAATTTCTTTGGTTTAGGCCAACCCCTCGTGTGGCATTTGTTTTAGTAGCCAGGAAATTAAAACAATCACTAAATGCTGAAGTTCCTAAAGCAATCCCAACCCATCCTTTCCCTCTGAGACCACTGAAATGACCAGTCAGTCAGTCAACTCACTTTTTCTTTACCTCCAAAGCATATTCTACAATGTAGTCAAAATTATGTTTTTGGACTGCAAATCTGCATAAGTCAACTTTAAGTTTAAAATCTTTTATTGGCTTAGGAAAAGCCCTCCTTCTCTCTCCAGTTTCATTTCACACCACACTCCCTGGGTCCTCCAATCTTTCTGTATTGGTTTTATTCTACTTCCTCATTCTTGCTTTGCTCCATCCCATCAAAAGGGCTTCACACATGCCCTTCCTCTGTTTGGAATAATGCTCTTTCCTCCTCCCTTCTAGTTAACTCCAACTCTACCTTCAGATTTCTGCTGAAATGTACCTTCCTGAGGGAAGCCTTCCCCAGCATCCCAGGCTACTTACTCCTGGTTCTCATTGCCCCGTGTCTCTCTTTTAGGGTAGAGAAGGGGAAAAACGCATTTAGAAAGGGAGCAGGGGAGAAGTATTTCAGTCAGCTAGAATTTAAGAAAGATACTGTCATGCTTAATTACTTAGTTGAAAACACAAACACAGGCACAGGGGAAAAGGAGAGTTACTTGGGCAACAATCAGCTGCAGAGAGCTTTCTGGGTAATCAGAGGATGCATGAAGGAAAATAAAAAACAAAAACAACTAGCAAATCTGCTGGAATCAGAACAAGGATCCTCCCTTGAATTTGTCTGCTACTGATATCTTCTCTAACTTTGCCAGTTTTTATCAGAATGAGTTATTGTTAGGGAATAAATGACTTTTTTTTCCTATTGGAAATATATTTTCAGAATATAGGTGGCAATTCATTGGGTCTTAGTATGTGAAAACATAGACTAATCAAATCTAAATGGCTAAAAGTACATTAATAATGTGCTTTTTTTTTTTTAGCATGGGCAGGCACCAGGGAATTGAACCTGGGTCTCTGGCATGGCAGGTGAGAACTCTGCCTGCTCTGCCATTGTGACCTGCCCTATACTTTTAATTAATAGGTTCATTTCATGTCTTAAACACCTTTTAAAAATATTTTTATTGAGAAATATCCACACATACACACGGTCCAACCATGTACAATCAATGGCTCACAATATCATCACATAGTTGTGTATTCATCACCATGATCATTTTTAGAACATTTGCAACACTCCAGAAAAAGAAATAAAAAGAAAAAAAAGAACTCATATATGCCATACTTCCTCTCTCTCATTGACCCAATTTTTACCCATTATCTCCCTTTATTATTTATTTATTATCCTTTTTTTTTACTCATGTGTCCATACCCTGGATAAAAGGAGCATCAGACACAAGGTTTTCACAATCACATGGTCACAATGTAAAAGCTATATAGTTATACAGTCTTCTTTAAGAATCAAGGCAGCTGGAACACAATTCAACAGTTTCAGATATTTCCCTCAAGCCACTCCAATACACCAAAAACTAAAAAGGGATATCTATGTAATGCATACAAATAACCTCCAGGATAACCTTTTTTTTTTTTTAAGAGTCTTTTATTTATTTACTATTTAATTTTCTTACATGGGCAGGCATCAGGAATCAAACCTGGGTCTCCAGCATGGCAGGCGAGGACTCTGCCACTGAGCCACTGCAGCCTGCCTGCCTCCAGGATAACCTTTTGACTCTGAAATCTCTCAGCCACTGAAACTTTATTTTGTCTCATTTCTCTCTTCCCCCTTTTGGTAAAGAAGGCTTTCTCATTCCCATGATGCTGGGTCCCGGCTCATACCAGAAGTCAGGGCCTACATTGCCAAGGAGATTTATACTCTTGGGAATCATTTATACTGTTGGGGTGAGGGCAGTGAGTTCATCTGCAAAGTTGGCTTAGAGAGAAGACACATCTGAGCAACAAAAGCGGTTCTCTGGATATGACTCGTAGGCATAAGTATCAGTAGGCTTAGTCTTTCGTTTGAAGGAATAAGCCTCACAGGGCCAAGCCCCAAGATTGAGGGCTCAAGCCTATTGAATTGGTTGTCTCCATGACTTGTGAGAATATTGGAATTCCCAAAATGGGGAAGATGAATATTTCCTCCTTTCTCTCCAACCCCACAAAGGGACCTTGCAAACATCCTTTTATCCTCTTCCCAAATCACTCTTATGATAAATGGGCATCACACCAACCCTTACAAATGAACAAGATCTCGCCCTATTCAAGATTCTATGGAATTGTGGTGTTTAAGTAAACTGACCATACAAGTTAAACTAGACAATGCAACACCCAAAATATAAATTTTGCACCAAATAAACATCTCTCCCTTTGGTCTTGCACAGAGGTTGAAGTTTGAAAATATAGGCCATATCATCTTTTATCTGGCACTCTGATTTACCTTAGTCCTATCCAGATTAGCTTCACTCATATATCTAGACAAAGTCGATCATTTATACAGCTTTTTAACAGCTTAAACACCCTTTAAAATGTTATCTCACATTATCTCAACATTATATATACTCACGTGTGTGTGTGTGATAACTAGAAATCAAAACAGAGCTTGATGGAATTCTCAATAATAAAAAGGAACTATTAATATATGTAACCACTTGGACGAATCTCAAGGGAATTATACCAAATGAAAATAGCCAATCTTGAAAGGTCACATACTATAATCTTCCATTACTGAAATGACAAAATGATAGAAAGAGAGATCAGAATAGTGTTTGCCAGGGATTAGGCATGGGTGGGGTGGGGGGAGGCACGAGGGAGGTGGACATGGTCCTAACAGAGCAACATGAGGGCTTCTTGGGGAGGAACCATTTTATCTCTTGACTGTTGTGTGGATACAAGAAGTGAAATGTGATATAACTGCATGGAAGTAAATACATATACATATATGAGTACCACTAAACCTGGGGATATATGAATAGGAGATGGGATTATGTCAATGTCAATCTCCTGATTGTGCGATTGGACTAGAGTTTTGCAAGATGTTACCATTGGGAGTAACTGGATAGAGGGTACACAGGATGCATATTATTTCCTACTGAACGTGAGTCTACATTTAATCTCAAGTTAAAAAGTTTAATGCAAAAAGAGACAGTTTTAAAGTGCTTTCATTGCATTCTCAAAGATAGTCATTAGATCACCTATCCCTGAGCACAGAATTCCAATTTTCAAAAAGTAATCTTCCAGTTTCTCCACAACCCACCTTCATTGGTATCAGAGCACGAAGAAAGGAAGATTTAGACAGACAAAAAAGAGTAATGTCTTGAGGTTGTAATGAACACAATAAAAAGTATTAACATTTATAAAACATAGATCTTGAAACATACTTAAAAGTTTGAGCTCACAATGACACAAACAACTATTTATGACCTAAGAAAAAATGCGTCCTTTGGTGATTTTGAAGTGTTAAAAAAAATCACATAGATTAAATTACAGAGCTCGCACACTTGTTTTTGCAGCTGGTCTTTTTTAAAATCTAGAAACTTAAAACCTACAATTCTAATAGGCTTACTGGTGACACCCCAATCCTTTGAAAAATAAATGAAATATTATAAATCATCTGACAGTTCTTAAGCTTAGATTTTTATCATCATTCAGGATCTTTAAAAATAAAAAGCAAGACGAAAGGAGAGGATCTTGTTTTGTTCCCTATAAAGTTTAAGATAGAATATAAATCATACTATTAAATGTCATTTAGAACCCTAACTTCAATCCTTAGGATTAAATTGGCTTAATATTCTTGGCCGTTCCTATGAGAATTCATGCAAGTAGAGTAGCTTTTCTTACAAAATATTGCAGAACTCTGGCACTTCCTATGATAAATGAAGCAATACGGTTTTGGAAGTGCAATTGTGTATGTTCAACTACTTCATCTAAGCAACCAGACGATCATCTTGCCAGGCATCTAGCACTATGAATTTATTATCTGGCATCCAAAGGAATGTTTGAATACTTATAAAAAGTACAGGGTTGGGGTAAGTACTTTTAATCTTAAACTACAAATTTAGGACTGTATTTGAGCTATGGAATTTAAGCTTTGTTTTATTAAAAGTTGATTTAATGAAAAATATTCACAGATTTTGCAGGAAATGTTGAAATGAAAAATCTATAAATACCTTGAAAATGTTTATGGTCCAACTGAAGAACAGTAAGATCTGGCTGGCAGTCATTGCATCCTGAAATATCTGGTCATAGCTAAGTTTCAAGAAAATACACTGAGAGAGACATACTCCATGACCTAATTGTAAGGCAAATTCAGTGACTGGTAACTGATCAGTTGAAGTGACATTTCAATTCATAAAAGCGTGCCTTCTGTTGTCAGCTATACCAGCATTAGAGGAAGGAGTTCATGGCCAGGACCATTCCAATTGCCTGGCCCTTCATATTTTAAGAGAATTCTGGGGAAGGAGAAAAAAAATTACTCCTGTATTTCATAATGGTTTCATTTACCTTTCACATGAGTGAAAATCCGTAATTTTCCTTCTCTTTTCAAAGCAAAATTGTCACAAATTCTTAGAAATACCTCAGAAGATTTATATTATATCTATTTAAAGACTGTAATCATTTTCAGTTTCAGTTGTCTTTCTAAACTGTAGTCTCCAGATAAAGGATTAACCCATGTGGACACCTCATCTGGCTATGGACAGGCTCATAAACATTTCAAAGAATGAGTGAATTAATGATACCAGAAAGCCTACTTCTTACGTCTTGCATATCATATCATTGCTAATGAAGATTTAATTTTAAAATGTACATATTTTTCTTAAGCAATCATAAGATAATGAATAGACACCAAACCATACCTTTAATATATGTGTAAATTATTAAAAAAATAATGAAATGAGCACCTGCTTTCTTGTTAGCCTTTAAGGAATGGAGCATTACTAGTAATTCCAAAGGCCCCTCTGTGGTTCTTCCAATTCCCATCCTTCTTAACATGCCTCTTCACTCAATACCCTAAATTATTTTCTTGCTGTCCTTTCTAGTGTTACCCTATGTACTCCAAATAAATATAGTTTAATTTTGCAAGATTTTGGATAAAATTATATTGGTTGGCATCATATTGGAAGTATTCTTATGTCACTTGGTTTTCTCACTCAACATCATGTTTATAAGGTTCATCATGATGTTATGTGTAGGATTATAATCCAGTGTTTGAATATAGCACAATTTATCCTTTTACTTGTTGATGGATAGCTGAGTGGCTTCCAGTTTTTGGAGCATTCCCATACATGTTTTTCAGTGTTCATTTGCAAGAGTTTCTATGCCTCAGAGAGAAAATGCTGGGTTGGTATATGCACAGTTCATTAGATAATGAGATTGTTTTATATTCTTACACTGCCAATCTGCTTCCTATTAGACATTACCACCAGCACGGTAAAAGAGTTCAGGATGCTTCACTTTGTTGCCTGCACTTTTGCCAATCTGGTGGACATAAAATAGTATCTCCTTGTGATATTTTATAGTATCTTTTCTCTTTTGAGATAAAATTTACATGCAATGAAATGCACAACTCTTAAGTGGGCCATTCCATGAGCATTTTTACAAATGCTTGTATACTCACGTAACCCAAACCATTACCACTGACCCCGAGAAAGTTCCTTCAAGATGCTGCCCGAGACAATTCCTGTCCCACCCACCCCCGGAAGCAGCCACTGTTCTGAGTCTTTTCTGACCTGTATAAAGGTTTCTTGTTCTAGAATTCTATAAAAATGGAATAACATTGAATGTACTTTTTTGTGTAAGACTTCTTTCAGGTTAGTGAGATTCATCTATATTTTTGTAGGTATCAGTAGTTTGTTCCCTTTTATTGCTCAGCAGTTTACATTTTATAAATACAACACAGATGTTTATCCATTCTCCTGCTGATGGACAACCGTGCTGTTTCCAGTTTGGAGCTATTATGAATAAAGTTACTATGTGCACATACTGTGTTATTCTTGTACATGTCTCTTTTGTGGACAAATGTTGTCATTTCTCCTGGACAAGTATCTGGGAGTAGAATTGCTGGGTTACTGGGCTAGTATATGTTTAGCTTTGCAAGACACTTTCAAGCCTTTTTTCTAAAGTGATTGCACTATTTTACACTCCCGCACAATGTCTGAGTTCCAGGTGTTCGACATCCTCGCTAACATTTGATGTTTTCGTTCTATTTAATTTTCACCATTCTGGTGGGTATACAGTATGGTATCTTACTATGGTTTTAATTTGCATTTCCCAGATGACTAATATTGAGTATGTGCTTATTGGCCATTCAAATATCTTCTGTAGTGGAATGTCTGTGTTATGTGTCTTTCCAAATTATTTACAGCCCCCATTTTTGTTTCCAATTGTCTTTTTATTATAGAGTTGTTTAAATTCTCCAGCAAATATTTTTCCCAGTCGGTGGCATGTTTTTCATTCTCTTAATGGTGTTCTTTTGATATATGCACACATTTTTATTTTAATGAAGTTTAATTTATCAACTTGTTCTCTTAGGGTAATTGTTTTCTGTTTCCTAAGAAATATTTGCTTACTCTCAGAAAATATTCTGATGTTTTCTTCCAAAAATTTTATTGCTTTAGATTTTGCATTTAGTGTTCTGATTCACTTGGAATTAATTTTTGTGCATCATGCAAGGTAAGAGCTGGGATTTCTTTCTTTCCTTATGGGTATCTAACTGTGCCAGTATTATTTATTGAAAAACTTCCCTTTCGCTACTGGGTTGCTTTGTTGGAAATCAAATGACCACACAAGTGTGGATCTATCTGGCCTCTACTCAGTCGCATTGATTTATTTGTTGATCCCAATGTTAACACCACAATGTCTTGGTTATTGGAGTTTTTATTGTTAAGTTTTGAAGTGAGAAAGTTTAAGTCTTCCAGCAATGTTTTTCTTTTTCAAGATTGCTTCAGATATTCTCAGTTCTTTATCTTTTCACATAATTTTTAAAATCAGCTTGTCAATTTACCAAAAAAGCCTACTGGCATTATGATACCAATTATGTTGCATTTACAGATAAATTTGGGGAGAAATATCATCATTGAGTCTTCCAACCCATGAACATGGCATCTCTCTTCATTTATTTAGGTGTTCTTTAATTTCTCTCTAATTTTATGTTGTTTCCAATATAAAAGTACAACTCTTTCATCACACATATTACCAAGATTTTTGTTTAAAAAAAAAAGTGGGTTTATTAGTGATAACCCCAAATTTAAAATACTCATTTATCAGGGCTGGTCTTGGAGATCACATTCTCCTTGGGGGATATTACAAATAGATTTAAATGGTGAGCAATTTTGTTTAATAGCACATTATCATACATTCTGTACAGTAAGCAAAATAATAATTTCTAACAAAATGGAACATGGACTTCAAAACCTGATAGCATCACTTGGCCTCACTAATTTTATTTTCCACATCTTTCCAATCTAATTCTTCAGAGCTAAGATTATTTAACAGGATCTGGGAGTGACTGGATCAAATTCTTCATCATTGCCATTCAATTCCAGAAAGCCTTTCTCATCATCTTCAGCCTTTGCTTGACTTTTGTTGGCTTCTCTTCTGGCTTCCCTTTATTTCAGTCTTTTCTTCACACCTGTTACCTTCAATTCTTACCATCCTCTTCATCTCAAATTTGGCCTATTCCTGAAGCTTTTCTTTGGTTGCAACAAAGTTGGCACCACTAGGACCTTCTTCCTTAGAATATTTCATGATAGATTTCTGCATCAGTGACCACTGCTGAAGCAACTTCTGTTTCTCAGGGACAGTTATTTTCTTATTCACTTAATTTGGTTTGTTTGTTTCTATAGCTTCAGGAACTTTTTCCCTACCATTGGATTTAGACAATTCTTTTTTTAATAATACATTATCTTTAAGGTTCAACCCAAACATAATGCACCACTTCACCTTAAAGAAATTAGCATCAGGGCCACCTTACTCTCCTTATCATGAACTAGCTAGGAACTTCCTTGATTTTATGTGCCACATTAGTATTGGGAGAAACCTAAGTTTGAGATCCCTTTGCTTTTATCCTTAGTCTTCCATTTTTCCCACTCAACTCCTCTCTTTTTCCATAATTTCCCTGTCCCCCACCCCCGGCCCTGGCCCTTTAATACAAAGACCATTGCCACTCCCCCTTACTAAGATCCCTCTCACTGTTCTGGTCTTTTCCCACTTTACTGAAAGATGGACACCTTCTCATTGAAATATGTTTCAACTGCTTCCACTTCATCACTGTGGAGGGAGGAAGCACTAAGCTCATTGACAGTTTTTTGGTCAGTTGTTTCTGTGTTTTCTCGAGAAATCTTAGCAGTAACATGTTCAAATCAAATACTTCTTGATCCTTCATCAGTTATCCAAGCATATGTAGGAAAGAAAACACTTCTGTGCTCTTTTATTTAAATGTTAATCATGGACTAAAAATGACTCCAGTTGATGTCTGTAAGTTTTACAGAATTGACTTTTATTTCCTTCAGAGGCACTTTCTTCTGGGGAAGTTGTTACACCATCCTTTTCTCTTCTGAGGAAAGCAAAATTAATAAAGCTTCCACCATCTTCTTTGTACTTGGCAGGTCTACCTGCTTTGTGAATATATACTTTGGCATAATCTGGCTATTAAACTGAGGAATCCAATTCACAGCCTAGAAATCTAGTTCCTTGGCTGCAGTATCAGTAAAAAAGAGCACTGCAGCTTTCTTGCAGGCAAACTTATACAGACTTCTGATTTTTCTGTCTGCTGCTGTCCACCATCGATGTAAAGGAGAGAAATACCAGGGCATAGCCAGTAAAACACTCAGTTTAGACACTGAACCTCTTTACAACTGGAACAAAATACAATCTCCTTCTTCAGACGACTTCTCAAAAAGGAACACAGGACACATTTTTGCTGCAGCTCACTAACTCTAGTTTTGTTCCAAATTGGCAGGGGTGCAAATTTTAACCTTCTCATAAACCAAAACATATTCTGCATTTTTCAAACTCAAGCATACAAGGTCCTTTATATATTTACCTAGAAAAGAGCAATGTTGATATTTCTTGGGAATATTTTCATACAGCATTCATACCATCAGGAAAGCCCATGCCTAAGATCCTATCTGCTTCCTCATAAACTATCCTTTGGAGATCAGTATCATGAAAGCTTATTGCTTTACTCATGTGCTGAAGAAGTTGACCCAGTATGCAAAAAAGTATATTTATATGCTTGATCCTCTCAAGCTTCTTCTTTCAGATCCTTTCTACTAACGATGTGATAACTGAAGTCATGATTATTTCCTACTTTTGCAGGCATTAGTTTCCAATGCTTTGCTTTCTATAAATGAAGGAGAAATTGAGTTGTTACTAGATGAGTTATTAAATAACTTTTAAATTTATAAAATTTATAGATCATTTTATGATTGTGGTGTGTAACCTGGAAGGATTAGAAAGAGAATAAATTATGCAATTTCTGGCATATTGTAAACAATGATATTTTTCAAATAAATCACTTTTTAAAAGGCATACTTCACTTTTCTCATTTTGAATCTCTATGACCTCCCTATTTTTTCCATATCATCTCTTTTCTCTTGTACTCATCCCATTTTTTTTTTTCATTTCTTTGATAGATTTGGTTTTCTTCTTCAACTTCTTTCCTGAATTCTCTGGCTTCTGTTTCATTTATTGTCTTCTTACTACTACTTCCCTGAGTGCCTTCTTTCATGCTTAAGTTTCGCAGTGACAATATCTTAATTAATCTTTAAAAATTAGTGGCAAAATATTTGGATGTCATCTGCTCTTTGGTAATATTTTTCTGTTGAGTGTGGTTCATCTACTTATAACTTTGATTAACTTTTTCTCATCTTTTTCATATAGGATATTAGGAGCAATTGTTATGTTAGTTCTTGTTTTACTCAGTGCTGACATAATTAAGTTTTTCTAGACTACGTATGTGCAAAGTGTTCAGGGTAATTAGGCTAATTTTTCAATGCAAATCTCTCTTTTATCTGCTCCTTCAGAAGTGTAGAACGTTGCAAAATAAAGACCACATATCCCTCTGGTCCCTGTATGCATGCCCCTTTGCAATGTGACTCTGACCATCCTTCTATCAAGAGGTGGAGCCTATTTCTACACTCCTGGAAATCTGGGCTTGAGTTGTGACTTGCTCTAACTAACAGAATGTGGTAGAGGATTGTGTGACTTCGGAGTCTAGGCTTCAAAAGGCCTCATAAGTTCTATTCTCATCCTCTTGGAACCCTGAAACTGTCAGGTAAAGAAGCCTGGGATAGCCCTCCTGAGGAGTAGAGACCTCGTGGAGAAAGGTTATCCAGCTCACACTCAGCACCAACCACGACACGTGTGAGCAACACCAATTGGGACCATTCAGCCTCAACTGAGCTTCCCTCATGAGTGACCTCAAATGGGAGCAGCAGAAGAGTCATCTGTGTCTAGTACAAAATGCTGACCTTTAGGATCATGAACAAATAAAAACATGGTTGCTTTAAGTCACTAAGTTTTGTAGTGGTTTGTTATAAGCAATAGATGGCTACAACTAATTTCTTCCTGAAAATATGGCTTGTTTCTGTAAGTCTACCTTCTCTGTTTCTGTGCATTAAACCAAGTCAGAGAAGCTTCTGGTCTCCACTTGGTTTGCTATAATTTCCCTTTTCACTGGTTCAAGAGAAAATGAACAACTAATAGTCAGGAAGTAGATATTTCCTGGTTCTGTTATCTTGCTGCCTCTGGCCCTCTTTATCATTATCACTGACATCTGTGTCTCTCTTTACTTCTTTCTCCTTCCTTCTTCACAGCTTCCATTCAGCACTTCCACAGACAGCCCTTAGACATATGTTGAAGGCTGTAGATTATTTTTGACAATGGTTTCAGTGAAAAATGGAGTTTGTGATTTTTTTGTTTGTTTTTAATTCTACTTTTGCTTTTAGATGGTTTCCTAGAGAATAAGGGTAAACAGGTTTTCACACTGGTGATTCATACTACAATTCTTCCCATCTTCTTTACGGAAATTAACTGAGTTGACTGATGAACTAAGTTCTGTACTATGCTGTACTTTGAATTTATCAATCTTTTACTTTTGTGTTGCATTTCTTCATGTAGTCTAAAATTTCCTTTGATCCTCTGAGGTCATAAAGCTACTCTCTTCTTCTAATTCTATAATTTATAATTATATAATTGCATTCAATTATAATTATTAATTTATACTTTAACCTCTCCACATCTTGTGAATGGTATGAGGGTAGGGACCCAATTTTTTCCTTTTTCATATAGACAACCTATAGCCCTAGACTAAATATGAAAAATTCATACCCCTTAAACTACCGGTTCTGTCACAAATAGGTGATGTGTTTCTGAATTCTTTATTCTTTCCACTGGCCAATTTGTCTAACCTTACACCATACATTGGCTCCATTACTATAGTTTTCATCTTAAGTCACACCATAAGGCAGGGAAAGTATCCCCACCTTGTTCTTCTTCAGGTGCCTATTTGCAATTGTTAGACTGTTGTTCTTCCATAAAGGTTCAGAATGATAATAACAAGACTCATCAAAGTATTTAATAATAAAATAATAAATTAAAAGAGAATTAACATCTTTGCAATATTAAGTCTTCCAATCCTTGAATACCTCTCCATATAATTGAATAACATTTAATGCCTTTCAATAAGAGTTCATAATTTTTTCCATAAGGATCTTGGACATTATTAGGTTTATTCAATGCTTATTATAAATTGTATTTTTAAAAAATTACATTTTCTATACTAACTTTACAGTAGAGACAGCTTGCAAACATCACATTAACCACGTGATCCAAGGTTAACTTCACTAGAGTAAATCATATGGAGATCATGTGCCCCTGATGTGACAAAATCATTGCAAAACATCAGACAAACCCAAATCAAGGAACAGTCTATAAAATACCTAACCACAACTCTTCAAAAGTGTCAAGGAAAGATGAGGAAGGACCAACAAACTGACACAACTTCACAAATTGGAGAGAGATGACTACTGAATGCAATGTGGTATCAAGGATTGGATCCTGGGACAGGGTAAAGATATGAGTAGAGAAACAGGGAAAATGCATATAAGTTTATAGTTTAGTTAATATTATTTGTGCCAATGTTAATCTTAGCTTTGATAATTATGCCATAGCTATGTAAAATGTTAATTATTTCCAAATAAAATGTTTAAAAAATTATATTTTCTGTTTTTGTGGTTGTTGTTGCTGCAGGTTTACAGAAATGCAGTTGGTTTTCCTATATTGATTTGTATCCAACAATCTTGCTAAAGTCTCACATTCTAAGAATTTAGCTGTAGAGCTTTGGGAGCTTTCTATATGGATAGTCCTATCTGCCAATAATTACATTTTTTTTCCCTTTCCTCCTCTACATTTTGTTTGTCCCTCCTGTCTTGCTTTGCTGGATAGATTTCTGAAGCAAAAATGAATAGAAATGTTCATGTCAGGCATCCTTTTCTTTTAAGGGAGTTAAATTACATCTGATGTTGCCTAGAATTTATTTTAATTTCATTAAGATAATCCATGGAAACTAAGTTACTTTTGCTTTGAACAATTCTAAGATAGAGATAGTAATATATATATATATATATTTTTTTTTTTCTTTTAGTTTCAAATACCAACATTTCCCCCCAAAGCAGTAACACAAAGAAAAAGAAATACCATGACGATAAGAAAGGTAAAGCAGTATTATGTTACTAAAACAAAATGAAACCTGTGGCATTAACCTGTTCAAATTCGCTTTTCCCTTTCCACGGTGTGGAGCTGTCACTGGGAGTTGGTTGCCCTGCCAGAGTCTACATTTCCATACCCCCATCCCTTCCCCCAACCTCCGCCACCCCTGCATCTAGAGGCGGGCATGTGAATAGTTCTCCCCAGCAGAATGTTGTGGGAGACGGAATGTCCATTCCCAGGTTGGGGCTTTTCAGAAGCAAGTGAGGCTCTTCATGCTCTTTCCCCAGGTGCTGGAGGACTCGATGGCCCAATGGAAAGCCACCAATTGGTCAAGAACATCTTCCAAACGCTGTTTCATTAGCAATAAATACACTTTTATTGGTTTTAATATTTTAAACATTTAGGGGTCTATTTATTACAGTAGTTAACTTTTCTTAACTAATACAAAAAATGCTATCTTTAAGTGGGGTGCTAAGAAAACAAAAAATCTGAAATATAAGGCAATGACTTAGCAGCCAGGGAGCAGGAGTAAAGGCTGGGAAGCTAGAGAATTATTATATCATACAGTTACAAAACATTTAATAAAACATTGCTTGCCTAAGCTAATGGTGACAGAAGTCAAGAAGTGGTTGCCTCTGAGAGAGTCAAGTGGTGAATCAACTGGAAAGGGGCAGCCAGCTGAGAAATCCTCCACGCCTTATTTTGGTTGGGGATTACACACATGTACACAATTCACAAAACTTAGTGAACTGAATACTTAAGAACTACATATATGTGTGTGTGTGTGTATAAAATTATTATTATTTTTTTACACAGGCAGGCACTGGGAATTGAACCCAAGTCTCTGGCATGGCAGGCGAGAATTCTGCCACTGAGCCACTGTTGCACCACCCAGGAGCTGTATATTTAATATTTACAAATTATACTTCAATTTTTAAAAATATCTGAGATAATCTGGAAGGGAGAAAAAAGCCGCTACCAAGTCCAAAACTATAGGAAAACAAATTGGAAAACAGAATATGAGAATAACAGAGTATTATTTGCTGAATTTATGGAGGACTTATAAGAAAGAAATAAGCACAGGCAAGAACTGATAGGTTTGACTGTGGAAATGAAAGAGAAGAGAGAATACAGAAACTTGGGGCCATCTACACGTCAGGGTTGGGAAAGCCGACTGCTTCTGGATTTTACACAGTTCGAAATAAGACTGAGAAAGGCTTTGGGCAGAAAAGGGCCACTACATTTTCCAAGCCTTGCTACAGATCAGTTTAAGTGTATAAACTTTTCCATGAAATCTGATTCAGATAATCATAAATATGCCCCTAGTAAACTGAGAGACAGAGGCATGGGTGTGAGGAGGCAAAGACATAAACTGGACTTGGGGCCCGCTGCTGGGCTTCCTGGCTAGGAGAGCCACACAAGTAGCTGTCCAAATTGGGACAGTTTAAGAGTGGAAGAGGGCATTAATACCTATCAAACCAGAACAAGGGGGTACAGACCAGACCTGTATCTTCAAGACTGGGATACATAGTCACCCTATTACTAGCACAGGGGATTACTTGCAAGAAGACTGACTGTAAGTCTACCAAGCCTTAGAGGGACAGCACACGCCTGGCCTATAAGACTTTGACCAAGTCTTAAAACAATGCACAAGGTCCCAAAACTGCATGGTTAACAAAGGCTATTTAACTTTCAAGGACAGCATACTCCCAATGCCCATGTAAGTGTGACCATGAAGGAAAATGGACAAGGAAGAACCTTTTGAAGGCAGAACCAGGTCCTAGAAAACGGTGAGTAAAAGAGCTCTATCTAGAGAACAGGACTGGAGTTTAATGAACAGATGCCCCCCACCCGAGGGAAGGGTTCTTCTAAATGCTTATCATCCCATGCTTCTGACTCCACCAATATTCCTGATCCCAGATGCTCCCTCAGCTGTGGGACATTAAACACAAACTTGCAATTTGCTAATTGGGCCTAACGTAATAAATTATGGACATTCCACATAGTGAGGATAAATTTAGAGTCTTTTGCAAAGATCACTGGTCTCACTGCCAAGATGCCATGACTCTCAGTTGACCTTTGCTACAAACTGTGTGACTCTGGATAAATCATGCTCTCTAAGGATTTCAGTTACTTCATTTGCAAAATGGATAAGGGAATGCATTCCAGTTCTATAATTCTAATTAAAAATTCTTGACCTGTCGAGCCAAAAGAAAACTACAAAATTCTTTTACAAAATGTCACTGACTGGGGAATCCAAAATAGACTAGTTGGTCTGGTTTTGACAGCAAAAGCAACTCAGCACAATTCTAAAAATTTGTATCGGTAAGAAAAATTCTGGCACTCTTTCATTTTTTGATTTTTCATATAATTTTGGTATCACTATAGTACATTAAAGAACAGAATATAAGGGGGAGAAAGATACTTACCTTCCATTTCATTAGGCCTTACAAACTAATTCAAAAAGAAAGAGGGGGCAGGGACTGCACTTCACCTAAAAAAGAAAATACTTTTTGTAATACTTACAAATGTTTAAAAATATAATTTGATAAAATCTTTTACTCTAAAAATAGCACAATTACACATTTTATTGTTTATATGTAGTCAATAATATTCACTGACTCTTAAAATACCATATTTTCAAGTATTTAAAACTTGAGAAATATGCATTTTAAATTTCAACTTTCGATACTGCCTCCAATTTTTAGAAGAAAAGAGCATGTAAGACTCTGTCTTCTTTACTGATGAAAAATAAGATAAAAATTAATATTCTATATCAGTACTTTGTTATTCAATTTAATCCAGTTTTATACATACAAGATGATAAAGCCAAAAATTTTAAGAGAAAGGACACAGACTTTGTCACTATGAATCAGTTTCTCTTGGGATAAAGAAACAATGGCAAATACTTTGCAAAATCTGCCATCATATATCCAACTATCAACAATGAAATTCTAAGTCAAACACATTTATTAACTGTTCACTGACTGAAACGCTGCACCCTAGATGCTGTGCGCCACCACAGAAAAGAAGAAATACCAACTGTGTAACACCTTAAAAAAGATCCTTCTAATTATCTGTTGAGTGAATGAAGGAATAAAAAAATAAAGAACTAGAACAAGTACCGTGAAAATTATCCAAATCTCTGAAAAACAACTTTAAGGCATATCTCAAGATTATACAAAAGTTTAAATAACAGAAAATTTACAAGTGGAATATTTTAAATGTACTAGGGCACTGACTCTAAAGATATTTGACAGTGAATCTAGTAAAGAAATGGTTTTAGAATAATAAAAATTATCCCTTAAGAAAGTATTTCATAAATTAAGATGTTTCCATATGAGCACTGATGTCAGGAAATCATTTGTTTGTGTTCTTATTCTAAACACTGTATATTTAATATTTTTTCCCTCTCTGGAAATTTTAAGTTTACTTCTTCCTTCTCTTCTAGAAGACAATGTCTTCTATTATTTCTTTGATATTTTTCTCCCATTTTTGGTGTTCTTTTGTATTAGTCAGCTGCTAGACCTTCAAGTTTGTGGCTCTAACTTTTCTAATTTCTTTCTGTATTTTTTCAAAATATGTTTTTGGGGAGATCTTCTCAAATTTATCTTTCAACCCCTCTGAGTTTATTTCAGCCATGATATTTTAAATTTTCTTGAGTTATTTTTTGCTCCTTAATTTTCCTTTATTATATATCACAGATGCAAAACCTTACATTTTCAAAGTTCAGAATTATAATTTGTTTTTAAAGTTTCTACTGCTGTCTGTATAGTTCTTATTTCTTCAGAGTTCTTTGTTTCCATCTGCTTTATCTCTGCTTTCATATTGGAAGCATTCCCAAATATCTGGTGATTCCTAGCAGACTATTCTCATTTAAGTGTAAGTTACTAATACAGCAAATTGGAAGCTCTGCCTGAAAGGTGGAGGCTTATTGGGTTTCACTGAAGGACAACTGGGCAGCCAGGTTGAATTATTCTGTGGCAAAACTAAGAAAGGCTCTTTCTTTGGGACTATTCATTTTCTCTATAAGAGAATCCTCCAGTACCCTACTTGGGATTTATGAATGTGACTACTGGTATTCTAAGAACAGGGCAGATGTTTGCTTAACCCCCACCCTCCACTGTTCCTATGTCCTCAAGTTTAGACTCTCTGTGGTTTCAACCTCTCCAGAGAATAAACCTCCCATCTCCTGGGGTTTGACGCAGGCAGTTGTATGGCTGGGGTGGAGACCGGGGTGTCAAACTGGTTCTTTTCAGGACTTTCAGGTGATTGTCTGTTTTGAGCCCCATGCCTCACCTCCTCCTTCAGCCTAACCTCTAGGTGCAGAACCTTCTAAGGTTCCACTCCTGGCTTGAGCTGGCATGCCTTCACCTGCAACTGAAGGAGTCCTAACGAATATATCATTCAACCTAAATGTTCCAATTGTTAATACTAGAACTACAAGACACCACTTCTTTGCCAAAACTTAAATAGTCCAATGTTTATTAAAAAAAATAAAAAATAACATACACATATGTCCCTTCTACCATTTAGTTAAGATACTTGGACTTTATCTGATATCTTCATTCTTCCAAGGAAGGTAGCAGTATCTTTGAGAATAAGGCAAAGATAGATACTCTAAAAATTCCATTGTCAGTAACCTACAGAACAATTTACTTTTCAGATACTTCAAAAATTTCTTACTGTTTTTTAAACCTTCTCTATCAGAGCTCTCAGTTCTTTATAAAACTCAAGGTGCCTGTTATTTTACATAAAGACTATGTGTGTTAGTGACATAATATATCTCAAGGGCAGTCCATGTTGGCTCAGCAGGCAGAGTTTTCGCCTGCCATGCCGGAGAACCAGATTTGGTTCCTGGTGCCGGACCATGAAAAAAAAAAAGAAATATATATATATATATATTTATATTTGATATATATGTATATATCTTAAAACATTTGTTTCCTTTGGAGGAAAGTATGATTTAAATTCAAAGAAGAATTCAGCATCAGTCTCTGGCCCAGAGACTCGAGACAAGGCTAGCTTCATTTACAGGGAGGAGGCAGAGAGTAAGAACATAGTTCTAAGGAGACAGGTAGGAATGCTTAGAAGTTGGGTTTCTTGGATGTTCTACACAGAGTGACTTCCCCACTAGTTTTCTATAGGATATTGTACTTCCCAAGAGTCCATGTCTGAGTTTCTGTGTTTGAAGTTCTTTCCTGGATCTTTTTCAGCTAAAACTCAAGTGCATTTAGGGGCCAGTCTGTCACCTCAAATACATTCAGGGACCACACAATAATCTAATAGAGTGAGGAGGCTAAATAATTCTTCAATTTATTACAATTATTTTATTTGCATTAAAAATAGAATATTTTTAAAAATTCCAGTTCTTTTTTTGAGGGGTGGGGGTGGGGGGTTCAAGTTTTCATTTTCCATGTACTGTTTATCTCTCCTAGTCCTAGATTGTCCGTGCTTTGTTTCATCACGCTGTCTTACCTGTCTTTTGATAGTATCACTCCTTATCTGCACAGCAACTATGGATGAACAAGAGCTGTAATACTGACAATAACAACCAGGGTTACTGAACACTTACTATATGGCAAGCACTGTTTTAGGTGCCTTACATGCATTACCTCATTTTGTCCTCCCTTCAACCCTGTGAGGGCGGTACTATTATCCCATTTCAAAGATGAAGGCACTGACACACTGAGAGGGCAAAGTGACCTGTCCCAGACCACATGGCCAATGAGATGGAGACTTGAATTCACACACTGTGCCTCAGGACCTCAACTCTTAACCATTCTTGCACTCCACAAATCCACAATCCTAACAATCCGTTATCTTCAGCCTTGACACAGATGATGGTATAAGTAACATTTCAGTTTCCTCTTAATTCTATTTAAGAGAAAAGCAACAGACAGAGGGGGGAGCTGTGAGAACCGAGAAGCACAGACTTTTCACCTGTGCCCATCTAACAGAGGCAGCACGTCACTGCTGCGAAGGACAGGACTAATGCTGCTAAATCTTTCAGCTTCCAAAAGAAGCCAGAATTCTCGATTTGTGTGTTAAATTAGTTAATTACACATTATATTAGTTACTAATTAAACTAACATTAATTAATAACTAATGTATGTTTTATTAAAACAGAACAAAACACATCTAGGTACCAATCTGGCCACAGGTCATCTTTTTATACTCTCTTTGCTTTTCGTGTCTACCTTCACTCTCATTTCACCTGACGGGGCGCTAATGGGGGTGCTAACAGGGACATGTCCATGGGGTTGAAGAAGCAGGCACAGTGCTGGCCCTGGGAGCCACACTGACGTCAGCACTGTGAGGCTGAAATGTTCTGGAATATGCTGCGTGGACTGCTGGCAGAAAAAGGAGAGCAAGCTTTATTCCCTTATGACAGATGAGGAAACTGAAGCTCAGAAGCATTACAGAGCTTATTCAAGGTTGTGAGTGACAAGAGATGAAGCTTGTACTTGACCCTTTGATTCTGGGTTCTGTGCTGTCCCCAACAAGTAAAAGTCATGCAGACTTACAAGAACAGGTTGTTTAGATCTGTCAGATCTGGGATCAAAAGCCAAGCACTATTCCTATTTGCTTTTTGACCTCAACCATGTTTTTTAACCTGTCCAAACCTCAACTTCATCCTTTGTAGAATGGACCAAAAATGACAGAATCAATAAAGAACCTGGCACAGTGTAGGCACTCACTTCCACTCCCTTCCAGGATCCCCCAAATATAAGCAGACCAAATGGTTGAATATTTAAATGGTTAATGAAAACCTAAGAAGCTATTAGAAAAGTAAATCAAGGGATATGGATATACAGTAAAGGCAAACAAATTCATTGTCATGAGCAAAGACTATATATATATATATATATATATATATGGTTTTTAAAGGGAGGTGAGTGGTTTCATATCAACATCATGCTTTGAAATTATTCCCTGCTG
>PVIY010028039.1:22971-33757 GCA_004026745.1 Myrmecophaga tridactyla | reverse complement strand
GGAGGACACTTACCAAGGCCTAAGTTCATGGGTGATTTTTCACACATGAGTAGGGCTGTGCCCAAGGTAGGGCATTGGCTGCCATGTCCAGGGGACCCTCCAACAGGTCTTACCTGGGCACCCTCCTCAGGCCTGACCCGGGCACCCTTCATGGGCCTTACCTGGGCACCCTCCGTGGGTCTTACCTAGACACTTCCCGTGGGCCTTACCTGGGCACCCTCTGCAGGCCTTACCTGGGCCTCCACCAGCCAGCGGGAGATAGAGGTTTTCCCATCGTAGCCTGGTCGGAACTGTAGAGTCACAGAGCGGGGCCCAATGTTGGAAATGCCCAGGTTGGTGGGGGCGCCTGGGAGTTCTGGAAAAGGAAAGCCAGGTGGGGAAGGCAATGGGGTGAGAAGCACCTCCTTCTACCTCAATCAGGGCTCAGTGTGTGCAGAGAGCCCCGTGCCACGTGTGCCTGCCCTCTAAGGCTCACAAACACAGCCTCTGAGCCTGTGTCCTACAGTGCTCCGTGGTCAGACCAGGAGCCCAAGATGCAGGTTCAGGGGCTGAGACTGCCCGGGGCCAGGAAATGGGCTGGGTGTACAGGGGGCCAACTCTCCTGGTGTTTCTGGACAAGAGTGAGATGCTGCTGAGGCTGCACAAAAATGAGCTGGCCTCGGGAAGAAGCCAAATTGAGTCTCTCCATTATCCCCTGCCCCCCAAATCCAACAGTGGCTGAGGGAGGCCGGAAGGAGGGGTGGGGGCAGGAGACAGACACTATTTTTCAATCAAGGAAACCAGGAGCTCTTGGGGTCTAGCTTCCAGGCTGCCTGTGCTTAATCTGGCTCCTCTACTTCCAGGCTGTGTGTTGTTGGGCAAGTTACCCAACCTCCCTGTGCCTCAAGGCCCTCCTCTGCCTCGAGGTCACCGTGAGGAGGAAATGAGTAGATGTAGGCACTTAGCTCTGTGCCTGGGGGTACTAAATACATATTTTTTAGTATCACTGTTATCGTTGCCCAGGGTTGACTGAAACTTGGGCACCTCTACTGTGGAAGTAGGCAGGTCAGGGAATTCTGACCTTACTGATCTGGAGAAAACCACATGATTAGCTAATTCCCATATTACAGATGGGGAAACTGAGGCATAGAGGGGACTGTTGACTTGCTGAAGGTCACAGCACTTGGCAGAAGCAGAGCTGAGACTAGATTTCTTCTTGCTCTTTGTACCAGGGACCTGCCACCTCCCTAACCCACACTAACTCCTGCTGGAATCCAGCTTGGCCTTCCTGGGTGACGGCGAGATTCCCTGAATCACCGACACCCTTTCCTGATACGGAAATGGGCGAACGAGGGGCCAGTGCGGGAAACAAGTCAAGGGCGGGGTCCCACCGTGAGCACTGTGGAGGGAGCCGTGGAGCCTGCCTGGAGGCCCCGTGTCCTGGGGGCTGGGCCTGCTCCGGGGCGGCCAGGGCAGGGGAGCACTGCGGCCAGGGCAGGGGAGCACTGCGGCCGAAGAGCCCACGCTTGGGACCGCCAAGGCGCCTCTTGAATGGGATTCTCGGGAAGCGGGCGGCCCCAGCCCCGGAGCCCTGCCTTGAACAGTGGGCACCTACCTGGCGGCACCCCGGAGGAGATGGTGGAGGCGGACACCTGGCCCTGGCCCTTCGAGGTCATGGCGGCCACCTCGATGGAGTAGGTGGTGAGAGCGGTGAGGCCGGTGACGCGGTACTCCAGGGTCACGTTGGGCAGGTAGTGGGTGACACGCGTGTTGGTGCGGTTGTACTCCTCCCAGGAGATCCGGTACCCTGGGGAGACCCCCCACTGGGGCTGTGGCCTTGACCCCTCTGTGCAGGTCCACGCTAGGAGCAGGGGGCAGAGGGAGGGCGGGGGCTGCACGCCTGGGGCGCTGGGTGCAAGCTCAGCGGCTGCACCACTGAGTGGCAACTGCAAGCAAGAGGTCAGGGGGTGACGCGGCCCCCCGAGCCCTGCAGCTGCAGATCGGGGTCGGGAGACTCCGGACAAATGTGTCACGGGGAGGAGGTGCCCGGGACCTTCTCTGAGTCTTTCTAAGAAGGAGTGGGTCAGCTGGGTGGGTGTGACTGAAAACCAGCTCGAAGGCAGGGGAATGGATGAGATGACCTCACCTGCCCCGTCCATCCCTCGATGCAGTGGTAGCCACGTGCCTACCTGTGAGGATGCCGTTCCTTTCCCCGGGCTCCTGCCAGCTGACCTTCAGCGAGGTGTCCAGAATTTCACTGAAGCTCAGGTGTCCCACAGGCCCAGGCACTGCAGGCCAAAAGGGCACCCCCGCCCATGCATGCCCATTAGAGAGGGACCGCGCCTGCGGCTGCCTGCATCGTACCCAGGGGTGCCCGCCTGGGCCCCTTGCTGGGAGGGTGGTGCCTACCATCCTCGTGGGTGTGCACCAGCTGCGGGGTGCTGCGGGGGCCGTCCCCGGGGGTGGTGAAGCACAGCACCGAGGTGAAGTACTGGCTGAACTTCTTCAGCCCCGACACGAAGCCCACGTGCGTGCTGTCTTGGAAGTTGGGCCGGGCGGTCACCATGGAAACCTCCTCTTCCTGTTCTGGCTCCCAGGCCATCAGCTGGGGAGAGGTCGGGAATTCAGGCAGGGCAGCAAGAGTGTTCCAGAAGAAGCCAAGGACAGTGGGAAGAGCATCTTGGACCCCAGGACCCTGTGGCCCACCCCAGTCCCTGTGGACGTGACCTTATTTGGGAATAGGGTCTTTGCAGATGAGATCGAGTCACATGAGGTCATGTGAGTCAGGGTGGGTGCGGGGGTCCTTAGAGGAGAGGACAGACAGACAGAAGAGAACCAGGTGAAGATGGGGACACACAGAGGGAACATAGCCCCGTGATGATGGAGACAGAGATTGAAGTGATGCGCCCACAAGCCAAGACCGCCTGGGGCCTCCAGGAGCTGGAGGAGGCACGGAAGGATTCATCAGAGGGTTTTCAGACCTCTAGCCTCCAGAACTGCGAGAGAATATATTACTTGTTTTAATCCCCCAGTGTGTGGTAATCTGCTACAGCAGCTCTAAGAAACTAAAATAGGCTCCTGTGTTCAAAAATGATAAAGAATTTCAAGACGGTTGCAGCTGACTATTGAACCAAGCCTGGGTCCTTCTAAGCATGGGGTCCTGACGACCACACAGGACACATGTGCTGAAACCAGCCCTACAGATGAAGAAAAGGAGATTCAGAGAGGTTAAGTGACTTATACAATATTACACAGCCAGTGGGAAGCTGAGGTTCTGAGCCAGATGCCTCTGATTCCAATATTAGGATTCCTAACCATTTTTTTCTCCCTGCAGGCTGGGTCTGCTTCCCTCTTGGAGTTATCCAGGGGTCAACTCTTATGGAGATGGATAACTTTTAATCTTTTAAACTTGTTGAAAGTTGGGATTTCAACCTTAAACATCACCTGGAAGTGGAGGTGTCTGCAACTAAATCCAGTCCGGAAATCCAGTGCCATTTTTTCTCTCATTTCCCCTCCACAGACACCACGTGGCCTACACCTGCTGGCTCTCCCTTCTTATCTCGTGCCTGCTCTCTCACCTCGCTCCCCTGCTTTGGGGATCTTCATCAGTCTCCGGCAATAACAGCTGGTCTCAGAGATTCACTCATTTATTTGAAGTTGATTAAATAGCAATTAATGGTGAAAAGCAACACTTGATGGGTTTTAATAAGCATGGGTATTTATAGATAAAACAATACCAGGCCAATGTCTCCTGATTAACTCATGCCTGTAACAATGCTTAATCTTCTCTTTTCCATGGCTGCCTGTTGATAAAGGATGTTTTGAAATTTAATTGGTATTGTGAAAAGATAGCCTATAGCAAGTTAATTAGACACTAATTAGACCCTAAAAATACCAATCAGAAATACTAAGTGGCATTTAATAAGTATGTTAAATATCCTCCTTATTTTGGTTATCTTGTTTCATAGCAATTAAATTGCCAAACTTCTTTGGAGTAGATTAAGAAACAAGTTCAATGTTTTAATTTAATTTAATTAATGCACATTTGAATTAATTATGTTGTTAGAATTAATTGCATGGTGTAAAATCTGGGTAAATATTATTTTATTGAACTTAGGCCAATTGTAATCATTACTCTTTTTTTTAAAAAATTTATTTATTTTTAAATAAAGGAAAAATAACGTGTCTTTGCAGGCGCCTTAAAACAATCTCACTTTGCCCAAAAAAAATGACCAGAAGAACTACCCAGGGTAAGGAAGTATGGTTTGGTGGATTTCATTATCCTGCAGCTCCAAGCCTAACATGGTGGCAGAGATTTGGTTCCCGTGTCTGCCTCAAAATATTAACTTGGGGACGTGGGCCATTTAGCCTTCTCTAGATGCATTGGAAGAAGAGGAGGTTTAGGTATAAGAAGCCATCCCTCTGGCCCAGAAAGATGTAGAATTGCCCTAAAGGAACTGGGCTTTGGGCAGCTGTGAGACAGAATCTCGGTCCTGGACACAGGTTAACAAGGCTACTGTTTGCTGAGTTCTTACTATGTGCCCGGCACTGGGGTAGAGGATCACTGACCAGTCCCATTTTATTAGCACATGGAGCATTCAATGGAGAGGTGCAGAATTGCCCAATCCATTGTCCCAATGCAGTGCTGTTACAAGAAAGAAAACTGAGGCGCAGAAAGGTCGAGAAAGTTACTCTTGGAAGCCCCCAGTAGATTGCTTCCAATCTGGGGACCTTAAGAAGGCGTGTCAGTGCCAGGTGAGTGCCTGGCAGGGTCTCTGATGTTTCCGTGCTCTCTCCTTGTCAGTCGGGGTCAGCCTCATGTACCTTCTTAGGTCCTTTTGGATTCTAAGCAGATTGGGTTTCGCTGAGCATGATCAGTGTATATGGGTGAATGTCTGCAGGGGGAGAGGCATAAGACCTAGGCTCCTGGGACATGCAACTCCATTCTAGAAAGCAGGGACCCTGTAGTCCCACCCTGTAACTGAAGGGTGGTGGTGATGGTGTGGTGCTGGGGGATCGAGCAGGCAAAGTAGAGGAAGGAGGACACTGCCATGTGGCCAACAAACCTGATTCTCAGCCTAGCTCTGATGCTTACTGTGTGACCTAGTACAAGTCACTCAACCTCTCTGAACCTCAATCTGTTACAGAAGGCAGTGATATCTACCAGGCTGGGTTCTAGGGAGCAGTAAATGAAGCAATGCACTTCCTATTCTGGTGCAGGCAGTATATCACGGGGTTGAGAGTGCAGGGTGGTGTACATAGCCAGCTACTGGAGTTTCAGAAAGAAAGGGAACTTTTCTCTCTGTTTCTCCATCTGTAGCATGTACATGGATTCCCACAAAATACCTCGGAAGGACATGTAAGAATCCACCAACTGTGGCTAGTGGGAATGGGTGGAGTTCGGGGGTTGGGTGGAGTAGAACCAGGCAAATGGGGACTGGGTGGGATGGAGGCTTTCCACTATATACTTAAGAAAAACTTTTTCGGTTTTTGAGTTATGTAAATATATTTCCTGTTTATAACATTAAATTAAAATGAAAAAAATTAATTTAGGGGGAGAGGGAATTTGGCAATACTAGCAAAATCATATATTCATTTTGACCCAGCGGTCTCATTTCTAGGAATCTATTCCAAAGACATACCATGAAAATTAAAACAGTATGCACAGAGCCATTCACTGCAGCAAAACCTGTTATTGTAAAACACTGGAAACAACCAATATGTCCATCACAAGGGGGCCAGTTGACTAACCATGGGAGGCGGACACTGTGGAGTACTGGACAGGTGTCAGACAGGAGTGAGGATTAGCTCAGTATTTTCCTATGAAGTTATCTCCAAGATGTATTATCAATAAAAAATACAAAAATGGAGAAAATGCGTAGTGTATGCTCCCATTGATCTAAGGAGAGGATACATTGTTACATCTGTATGTGTTTGCTTATATTAAAGAAACAGAAGGAAACAAAGCAAAACAAACCCAAATTGAATGCAAGGGGGAGGAAGAGGCCTGAGACTGAGGCTAATCTTCTCTGAATTTACTTCGTAAATTTGATCTTGAAACCATATAAATATCCTGCATAATCATAGAACAAAATTAAATAAAAAAAAAAAATCAAGCCCTAAAAAAATTGAAACTAAATGAAACAAATGCACCTAACAGTGTCTTGAGTTGGGATGAAAATTACACAGACAGAAACTATTGCAAAAGATTTTAAAGCACAATAATAAGAAGAACATCCCCAGAGGGCTACACCTGAGGAACAAAGGAGGAGCAAATAATCTTCAGCTATTTTCAGTAATCATACTGTTGATGTTGTCCTGAAGCTACTGGGTGTGTTGTGCAATAAAGCAGATGGGTAATTATATCACAGGGTAGATCTGGATTTTCAGAATGGGAGAAAAGAGGTACGGACAGAAGATTCGTGAAATTATTAAAAAGCTTATAGTCCTGAATTTGGATCGGAAAGATCAGTATGTATTTTAACCTTTTTTTTCTTTAATTTCTTCCTAGCTATCTTTTAGCAGTGCCTAGAAACAAGACCCAACCCGTGAGCAAGGAGCGTGCCTAGTGTCAGAGGATAGTCTCTAAATAGAATTTTCTACAATAAGGACCCAAGGCTCCTTGAAGAAATGACTGACTCCAGGTAATAGAGGAAAATTGTATAGTTTGGAACATCTTGTCATATCAGATAGCAAGGAAGCTGTTTAGGGCTTCTGGGACTGTGTCAAAAGGACTCAGAGCCAACTTGAAAGAGAGCTGTGATGGGACAATTTGGCATCAATTAGAATTGTTATTGGCAGTGGACTCAAACACGTTGGATGGGATAAACATCCTCAAGTTCACAATACTACTACTAAAACCAAACCAAAATAAGACCAAAAAAGGACCTTCCCCAAGCCCAAATTCATTCGTCACCGTAGAAGATCTGAGGATCCCAGTCATTATTGTTAAAATTGGTAAGTGATAGAAAAGAATTGAACAATACTCTGCTTTTTCTGAATGAACTGTACCTTTAGTCAATGAAAAAGATGATCATGGGAAAATTATTATTTTTAAGTATTTTAGTTAATAAATGAAAAAGAAACGATGATATCTGACTATTCCCCCTTTTTTGCAGCCCCTGATGAAATACTAGACCAGCTAAGACTTTCAATGGTTGCCAACATCACAATAGCAGCCAGCCTGACATGTGTGACTCCTGAAGGAAATACACAATGCCATCTAGGAAACAATATTTTAGGGAAAATAAAAAATCAAGCCAGACTCTGATCAAGTCTCTAGCTGTCAGTTACAGTTTGCTGCAGATTTAGCATTCCTGGGACATGCTCAACAAGCCCACGGGGATGAAATCAGCAAAACCCACACTGTGGAAAATTCTATAGGACAAATGACCAAGTCTCCTTATTAAATAAATTAGAAGAAAAAAAGAGTGAGAGGGAATCTACAGATTAAGCGAAATCTAAAAAAAAAAAGAAAAGAAAAGAAAAAAAAGAAACCACCCAATTGTAATCATGTGGACCTTATTTGGATCCTGAAGCAAATAAACAAATAAAAAATCATGAGCCTGTCAGAGAAATATGAACATTAATTGGCTATATGATGATATTAAAGAACAGTTGATATTTTTAGGCATGATAATGATAATGTGGTTATGTTTTTAAATAAAATCCTTACCTATAGTATTTCTCTACAGAAATATTTGTGGATGAACTATGAGAATATATTTCATAAAGTCTGGGGTTTGCTTCCAAGTATTCCAGGGGAGGAAGAGAGCATCAGGGAAAAGATAAAACAGAATTGGCTGGGGACTGGGAAGTGCTGAAGCTGGGCTGGGCTGGCCATAGGGGTGTTTCTTGTAGTCCCGTCCCCCTATTTTTGTAGGTGTCTTAGGTTTTCCATAATTCAAAATGAAAAAGAAAAAATATCCCACATTCTCACTGGCGGCATAGAAGGGACAAATGTGCTGGCTTAGAGCCACTGCCTTTTCTTCACTGTGATACACAGAAGCCCAAAGAAGCAAGAGAAAAAATTCCTGCAGCCTTCGTCCACAAGGCCCAGCTGCCTTCCTCTTCTCAGTGCCAGGATTTAAGGCCAGTCTACCATACAGAGCTTTATGGTAATATATAGAAATCGATATTATATGCCAAAAAGACATTTAAATCTTGTTAGTGGCTATCTTTGGGTAGTGGAACGATCATTTTTGCTGTTATCCATTTGTGCTTGAAAAAAGAATCAAGTTACAGTTATTTTGCAACCGAGAACCATACAATATGTTTTCTTTTTTAAATATAAGAAACAGCGTAGGCTCTGGAGTCTGAATCTAAGCTTTGCAGTTTCTCTTTTCGACCTTGAACAAATTGCTTCCTTCTCGTGCCTCAGTTTCATCCTCTGTAAAATGGGATGATGATGATAGTACGTATTTTCTAGGGCCTCTGTGCAGCTTGCACAAGAGAAAGAACATGAATGAAGCCTTAAGCATCCCCCCAGCATGAAGAAACTGCTTCCTAAGTGCAAGCTCTTCTCACCCTTCCACCAGCAATTCATTTCTGCTGACCTTATCCAGCAGCCCTGGGAGTCCCGGTGTCCCCACTAACCTCCACTGGGGGGACTGCTTCCCTTTGGAAGTTGTAGTCCAGTCTTCCCAGACGTGGGATAAAACTTTTAAGCTTAGCAGTGGCAGCAAGGAGCGAATTGTTCTCAGCTCAGTTCCTCGGCGTGATGCCTGACCGCCCCCTTCCCTCCCCTGCCTCCCCCCAGAGCCCCAATTAGGAGGCTTTTCCAGACAGCTCGGGCTCCGTGGAGCGGCTGCACGCGGCCCTATGTTCCCGCCTTCCTGGGAGCCAGGGAGCCCAGGTCTTGTTTACTTCCAACACCAGCATAAAGTCCCTCCATGCCCAGCTGCCCCGACCGGCAGTGATCACGGCTGAGGCTACCCGTCCTAGAAATAATCTTGCTGGTTGCCTGCACAGGGGCCATGGAGCTTTCCAGAAGTGTCAGTCCACTGAGAGGTCACCAGATCACTGGGCACAAACACAAAGCTTCTCTCCCCTCCCAGATGGCTTCCTGGTCCAAGCCCTCCCCAAATGCTCCGCCTCCATTCCCACATCTGGAGGGAGCAGGTGGCAGCCCCGACCTGCCCCAAGGGGCCGGGGTAGGGGGGGCGGAACCAGCGGCCGCCAGCCACAGAGTGGCATGCCCTGCGTCCTTCTGTGCTCTCGGAGGGGGGCACATGCGTGGGTTTCTTGGGGGATGAGAGGAGAGACCCCTGCCTGAGATCGAGGGCCTCAGGATGGGTTGACCGAGAAGTCCTGCTGTTCGGTGCTGTGATGATCACAGAAGATGTACTATTAGTACTGACATTTTCTGAGCACTTGTGCACCTGTCCTCTCATTTAATCATCACACATCCCTAAGGAATGAGCACTACTATCACCTCTGTGTGCACAGGAGGAAACTGAGAGGTGCTTTTTTTTTGCTTCCTCAGCAGCTAGACCAGTGCACCTAGTATGTGCTCAATAAACACTGATTGAATGAACGAAGAGCAGGTAGATCCAGGAACTTGCCGAGGCAGCGAGCAAGCGGCTCAGCCAGGACGTCAGCCCAGCCCTGTCTGGGTCCTAATCCCGGGCTCTCACCCAGGCACCGGGTAGGGTTGGGTGCCATGCAGGGAGATGTGCTGCAGCCGGATGCCCACTAGACCCAGGACTGGAGGTAAGAGTGGATTCTGGGTTTTTTTATGGACTATGGCTATGCCCAAGTGTTGCTGAGCCTGGAAGCAACCAGGCTCCACCTGTGTTCCACTGCCCATAACCCAGACTCTCAGGGGACAGCCGGCTTCATGGGACTGCAGACCGGGCAGTTTCCCTCTTCTTCACGGCCTGCACATGGCCTTGGAGAGAACCTAGGTGCCCTATGCCTTTATAACGTGTCCCCACTGCTTGGATTTCAGAAACGAGGGGGGTCGCCACCCTGCCCTGCTCATTTTCCCCCCACCTGTCCCAGCCTCCAGACCTCCCTTGGGGAATCTCAAGGCTCCCCCTTGGGGCAAAGGGGGACCCACGTACCTTGTAGCCCTGGTTGATGCCGTTGATGAACTGGGGGCTCGGGGCGTTCCAGGTGAAGCGGATGGCCGTGGAATTGGTGGCTTCGGCGTGGACGTTGCCTGGGGGGACCGTGGGAACTAGAGGAGATCAGAGAGGTGGGGGGTGTGGGTGGAGGGGGCACAATGAGTGTGTCTGGTTCAGTTAAGTAGAGAAAACTCCGGGAAGGGAATCTGCAGAGCTGCGCTTTGGTTTCCCCCAACTCTGCCCTCCCTGTGCAGATTTAAGAAGTCTCTTGCTTTCTCTGTGCTAATTTGGGTTTAATAAAACTTGCCTCACAGTGTACTGATAAGTAAAAGTGATGGTTATAAGTGCTCAGTGGTGGTATTTAGGTACAAGGCTTGACTTCAGCTGTTTCACGATCCAATAAATGTGGAATTTTGTAGAGGGTGCCCCTGTCTCTAAATCCTCACCTCCTTGCCATGCCCAACCCAACTTTCTCTTTGTCCTTTTACCCTAAGGGTTAGCCCAGTATAAGGTGGTGTTCTAGTTGGACAGTGAATAGTAAGGGTCTGGTTAAAACAGGTGACAGGTCGAGGCTCTCAGGATCTGACAGGTACAGAAACTGCAGGTACAGGACCCGACAGGTACAGGCTTGCAGGTACAGGCCCTGACAGGTACAGGACCTGAAAGGTACAGGACCCACAGGTACAAGCTTGCAGGTACAGGACCCAACAGGTACAGGATCCACAGGTACAGGCTTGCAG